>PUHP01000882.1:0-17501 GCA_006783085.1 Colletotrichum shisoi | reverse complement strand
GATGCGGCTGATAGTAACCAGGGTGGCTATGATGAGCAAGGTTGTGCTGATGGTGTGGATTATGTTGATGTGGTGAGTCTATGCCACTGGAAAATCTCTGCCTGTATGCTCAATTTCAGCTGTTGGTGACAGGAAGCAATCTGACTGCACCGGGGGCAATTCAGAGAAATGGTGACAAGCTCGGCCGGCGATTATCCAGAAGCACGGGCCTGTTTATCGACGGCTAAATTACGAGTGAGTCGTTGCGGTGTATTGTTATATCGGGGCGTTGCAAATTTCCCTTATTGCTCCGTCGCCACAGGGTCCTCCAGACGAGTGTCAGTTTGGTAGAACATGTGACTAGTGGGAAGCCCGGGGACAATGGCGACAGGTGGGTTATTTCTGGAACACCCTTTCATACGGGGGATGGGTTCTCGCTGTGATATACAGAGGCGCATAACGCCCATTTAGATACGTAGTACAAATCGACTGATCGCCGCATCCATCACAATCAATGGAGCCCTTCCAAATTCTCAAGAGTCGGCATCTGATGCTGCCGCCGCTGCCTCCTTTCTCTTGAGCACCTCCTCCCGCTTGTACCGCCCCTGGACAAACCGGCGCTCACCTTCTGCCCGTTTATCACTGTCGATATCGAACCTTACCTTGTCCAAGAACTCTTCCACCTTCTTGACTGTGTCCAGATCCCGATTTTGACCCAGGTGACTCCACTTGGACTCGATGGCCTCGCCAGCAGTTTGGTCGATGGTGTCCATGGTCTTGCCAACGCCTGGGGAAATTGCAATGTTAGTGCTGAAATACAGAAGCAGACAAACGACTGCGCGCAGATCGATAAAGTCACATACCCAGCTTGTCAAAGTCCCAGACATTGGCTTTCATGCCGATGCCGTAGTACGCGTGTTTCTGCAGAAACGCTAGCCAAAGTTGCACAGTCTCCGGATTCCCGTCACGAATCTGGACGAGGCGACGCAACGTGACGCGCTCAAAATTCTCTTGCGACTTCTTGAAGATAAAACTACTCCGTGGGACTGTCCATCGTTCGGTGATTCGGGGGAGAGGCACGGGGCCAAAAGCCGGAAGCTTGAGGTAGTAGGCGGCACGGAGGGCAAAATCGGCGAAGAACTCAAGGTTCCTCAAACTGTATGAGCGCAGCTGAAGGTCGCATGATGGAATGCCATATTCGGCCTCGCGTCGGAGAGGTTGAAGGTAGAGGGCTTGTATGCTTCGAGGGTACCGCGGTTCGTCCTGCTCATTCTTGGCAAGAACATTTTCCCTACAAACCGACGGGGATTTAGCATAACATACAGAATATGCGCGGGGCGATCCAGAAGGTTATGAATGGCGCTTACGACGCTTCAGGCTTGCCGGATGTGGTCTGTTGCGTGCTTGTGGCGAGGCTACGAAACCATGGCTGTCGCTGAGCGATAGGCTGAAAGAATAGAACGAAACGATTAGCTTGCAAGCCCCTTCGTGTTGCCTGCGATTGCGTCGTAAAGACGGGATGAACAGACCTGTGTCGTTGGCCGTATCAGGCAGCGGGCCGTCGGGCGTAGTAGTGATGTTACGCGCATGGTCTCCGAATGCGTGACAGCCGCCGTTGCCATTAAAACAGCACTCGTGATTTCGAAGGGAGTAAGATTCGTACCAAGCCTATAAAATCTGGAGGTACCCGCAAAATATTCATATAAAGGAGGATAGGAGTCGCTTCAAGTGGGATATCGATAAGACGGGTAAACTTTTACGCATACGGATACATATTTGCTTCGATTCACCTTTCAACTCTCCCTACACTACGTACGCCAGTTTCGATTGATTTCGATTTGTTGACAAGGTGCTCGTCTTGCTCCCTCTCAGCAAGATGCAGAAGTATCCAAAACGAACTAGTAGCTTTATCCATTTCCCTGGCCGCCCAACATATGTGATATCACCAGATTGACATAGGCAAGCCACCACGATGTAATCAAATCTACTGCAATGGGACGATGGGTAATCTGGACTGGGTATTGTGTATTGACTGTTCTGCTTAATGACGGTTGCGCCGGCGGCGCTCAACCAATTTCTTGTAGTGCGCCTTTCTGCCGCTTGCCTTCTTCACCTGGATATTTTCGTACTTGGATCTGAACTTGCCCCAGTCTTTTTCAGCGCTAAGCAGCTCATCCACAAGCGTCTGCTTCCTCTCCTTGCGTGTCAAGCGAGCGCTGTGGAATTCGGTAGGACCTTCAACGATGAGTCCCACATGGGCATACCGCGGCAATCTGGCCTTTAGTGACTCCTTCTTGTAGTGCCGCTTGGGATCAATGGCAGTTCCTCTCATTTGGAGGATCTGCAAATCCCGTTTCAGGTCGGGGTCGTTGGGATCCGTCTTAGGAATCCCAAACCAGCCAGGGCCAGCATTGTCGTGTGTCTAACAGATTTCGTTAGCAAGCATTCAAAACATGTTGCCAAAGACGTATCAAAATGAAGAGTATTCTCATTCAGAGTAACTATGAAAATAGATGATCATTAGGTCGTGGTGCGGTAACCCAATACGGGCACCGGCACCACATCAAGAAGATCAAGCAAGGGATTGCTTATCATCAGGAGAAGGGGGAGAACGTAGAGAATGCACGGCAACATACCTTGTCCTTCGCTGGCCTAGGATCGCGAAGCGTAATGCTTTTCGACTCTTGCGCTTTGGGCTGGGCCTTTGATTCCAGAATCGGATCGACAGGCGCGGCCGCGATGGCGATCAAGCTGCAATCCTTCGGCCGCGACAATTGTTTAGTCGCTAGGCGACTTGCCGCTTCTTTCAGGAGTTCGTCGAGGCGCTCATCACACAGCTCTGGCATAGCGGTGAAGTGCGATTGAACCGTGAGAGTCGAAGGAGAACTCGGCTTTGAAGTCAGACGGTCGAAGGAGGGAAATTCGACGCAGATTCGGCTAGTTGGGATTTTTTTTCTCTCTTAAACCACGTGGGGCGAGCTGGAAATGGGGTGGGGACGAGTGAGGCATGTACTGAGTACTGTGTGCATCGTAGAAATAATTAGGTAAGGCGCTCGACAGAGCTGGACTTCACCTTGCCTCAGGCACCACTCTCCTCTCAATCGCTCAATCACTAGGTAGGTACCACAAGGGTCAAGAGCTTTGACCATTAGCCACGTCATTTATGATGGTGAGGATTGAAGAGGGTACGCCGCCCGCCGTCGTGACTGGATGAGACCGCCTGAAAGGCATCTATGTGAGCTCATTTTTGTAGACAACCAAGCCCTGACAAAACACATCAATAACTTGCCAAGGTAAGGTGGTTGGGTCCAAAGAGGCTTGCTGACAGACAAGATGAGTGCCCAACCTGAAGGGTATTATCGAGTAACCTTGCTCGCTGACGCATGTCCTTCGCTCGTAGGCACCATTGGTCGGGCCGCATGGCTGCTACCTGAAGGCCTGCGCAGCTAAATGTCGAGGTAAGGTATTTGCAAGTACTTTGCTAACAGCCGTAATCGCATCTGTGCGATCTGGTTCGGCCGCTGACTGATAAGATGGCAGCATCTTCTTGTGTCGAGCACAGCTATTCCTGACTCATTGTCGCGTTACTTCCTTCTTTTACGTTATGTTATGCCTTGAAGTCACACTCGAGTGTTGCACGTAATAAATTCGAGCTATACCGCAGCAGTCTTTATCAGTTTAGGTATTGCCTCTGATCCCTTCGCCGTCACGCAGGGTGCCTAAAATTAAGGTACTTGAGGCGAGCACAGGTACACCTTCCCCACAAGTAAGGTATCTATCTCCCGCAACGCTCTGGTGCACTCCAGCCGCCCCCGATGGCCCGAAGTACTGGCCACTAACTTATCTGCCTATAGCCTAGAGACGAAGTTGAACAGTGGGTTTTTCTGCAGGGAACGTCGCGCGCCTACAGCAAGCGGTCCTGTGCCAACCTACCTACCCTCGAACGGGTTCTCTCGCAACACAACACCGCACCCGACTCGCGCCATCTGGCAGAGGTACCTACCTCCCTTCACCTCACCTTAGTCCTGGTCCATAATTACAGCGCGCACCTCACGCTACTCGAGCATTGCTTTTCGCCTTCACGACGCTCACGCCTCGGCCAAACATATCGCAATGGATCCTCAGAATCAATCCGGCTCCCATGCCCAGCAGGGCCGGCCCCAGCCTGTTTACGACACAACGCATGGCGGTCACTACGGTGAGTAAAGAATGGGAAACAGCAATGCCCTCCCTTACCTATGGCAGGCGCAACGCGTGCGCTGCGTGCGCGTCACATCTGTTTGCTCCCATTATACTGACGTTTTCCTCCTCCATCTAGGCGCGAGCGCTGCGGTTCGTACCCCTCTTGCTTCATGAACACGACTTTCTGCCTGCGATGGCTAGCTCTCCTCCATCAAGCGACCGCGTCTAACCATGTCCAAATATAGCTCTCCGCCCAGGGTTTCGCTCCCGCCGAACTCTACACCGGTCCTTGGGCCAATGTGCGTGTGCCCTATGTCCCAGCAGCAATGCGAGCGCCTGACAGACTGACGCGCTCTTACAACCGCAGGTTCACCAGGGTTTGACCGGACAGTACAAAGACATCTTGACAACCTACTGGCAGCAGACGATTAATCACTTGGAGAGCGATAATCACGACTACAAACTGCATCAGCTGCCGTTGGCCCGCATCAAAAAGGTCATGAAAGCCGACCCCGAAGTCAAGATGATCTCTGCCGAAGCACCGATCCTCTTTGCCAAGGGTTGCGATATCTTTATCACCGAGCTTACCATGCGCGCCTGGATTCACGCCGAGGAGAATAAGCGCAGGACTCTGCAGCGCTCTGACATAGCATCTGCGCTAGCCAAATCGGACATGTTTGATTTCCTCATCGATATCGTACCCCGCGAAGAGGCTTCGTCCCATGCCAAAAGAACTGCTGGTCAAGCAGCTCCTACTTCCCAGGGCGTCCCGGCCCAAGCCGCTTCCCAGATACCAGGCCAGCATGGTTCCTTGCCACAGGCCACCAATCACTCTTCCTCATCCCATCCCATGGCTGCAACTGACTACGGCCTCGCTGGTCATGCCCTCGGCCCTGATCAAGACTACCGGCAGAACCCCAACATGTACCCTGGCCAAGTACAGCCAGGCCCTTCGGCTCCCTACGGCCAAGCTCAACAACCCATGTATGGCGAGATTGAGGGAATGTACGGATACGGAGGGATGCAGCCTCAGCAGGTAAGTAACCTCTCAACAGACGGTATCGTGTGGCGGGGATTGTCTAACATATCTGTAGCCGCCTATGTCCTCCGAGGAATTCGAGTAGAACTATTCCGTATCAAGAGTGCATAGTCTGATTGCCTATGTCCTTGAATGCCACAGCTGACGGGAAGGGGCACAAATATTGTTTCTGTTTGGGTCTGGCGTCGCGGCGTTGAATGCATTATTGACGAGAGGCATCATGCCGTAAAGGCATCGGGTCTGCCAATGCTCACGATGGGGTGGACCAGGTGACGTTGTCCGAGTGCGAAGGAAAGAGCCAATACAGCATGGGCTTCTGCCAGTCTGGTAGCAATACGAGAGAGAAAATACAACTGATTGGTTGTCGCAGCGAGCTTCTGTGCGTGGTATTGCGACACTGTGTGCTTGTGTTTGATGATCCAGCAAGTGGACATATTCCCCCGCAGCTCCAGTGATGCAAATGAGGTACCTTACTTCATCATACCAAATCGGGAGGAGAAGTTGGCTAGAGGAGCGCTGCGGGCAGGACCTTGGGCATTGGAAGTAAGCCTGTAATTTTGTCAGGCGGTTTCGAACAATGAAGGGGAGGGCCGAGACATACTTCTCCAACAGAATGGGACCGTTTAAGGCGTCAACGCGGCCATACTTTTTGTTGCGGATGGAGATGTCAAAGAACTCGTCATGGTTGTCGGACTGCATTAGGTTGATGGTTTGTTGTAGTTCGTCCAGGTTTTCTCGGAGCATGGCTCCATTCTCGAGACTGTCAACAAACTCGGTGAGGTATTGCACGTCATTTGCCAGTGCAGCAACAGCATTGGTATTGATATGCTTGACGTCAGGAGACAATGGTAACGCCTACATAGCATGTATTAGCGAGAAACTCGGTTAGACCAGCACAGGAGGGAAACTGACAAGAATCTTGTTGGCGGCGTGGCTGAGAGCATCAAAGTATATCAGTTCCTTGATCTCTCGCGGCAGGCCAAGAAGCGTGGAATTCATAATATTGGACAGGTATCGGGTCATCGTCTGCATGTAACTGCTGGGATCGGGAGATGATGCGGTTGCCATCCTATGAGATGGTGTTAGTTTGGATCAATACATATGGTGTTGCGACTCGTGTCAATCTTGTCGTCTGACTAGACTGATACATACCAGTCATATTCGGCGGTATCCACCAGGTCATCAATCTTGTAGTTGACGAGTTCGAAAATGCGCTTCTCGGCCGTCTTTTTGTTGTTTCGGAACTCCTCTGTGGCAACCAGTGTGACAGGGCCGCCAGCTGACGTAGACGATCTCGCTCTGATGAGGAGCTGCTCAAGTTCTTGGCAAGCAGCTTCGAAGTGCTCAAGATTGATGAGAATCTGCACGATCTGCCCAAGGTACTGAGAGCTCAGTCTCTCGACAAGAGACTTGCAGACCTTCTCTGTCAAAAGCTCATCGAGGGACTACGAATAGTATGATCAGCAAATTGTCTTGCTCTTTGGTTCAAAGGACCTGTTACCTTGCGGAGCGTATCGTCGATGATGTTAGGATGCTGAAAGTGATCATCGGAGAAGAAGTAGAACTGGTTCAAGAAGTTTCGAATGTCGATACAGCAGAGCGGATACATTTGCGAGAATGGCAACACGCAGGGGAAACTGAATGATGGTTAGAAGTTAGGCAATCTGCAGGCGGGGGTTGAATAGACTACCTGAGCTCTTCCAGAGATTTTTCTTGAGAGAACCAGCTGACGTTCACCACCTTCTCGTACTCCTCGCGTGTGTTGATGGCCATGGGCATATAGTCATCCGTCGAGACGATCTAATTTCGTCAGGTACGTAACGCACCGCAGAAACATAACGGAGGCGCCTACCTCTTGGAAGTCTTCGCTGAATCTTCGCTTCAGAAGCTCGGCATATTTATCAAATAGGGTAAGGAGGAAGTTGTCGAGCATGGATACAGAGTATCCCCAACCCTAGCAAAATTCGGTTTCAGACAATGTCAGGATGGCCAGAGAACTGGAAACCTCACCTCCATGGTTTGTATGAATAGAGCTATGACTCCCTTGATCTTAAGAAGAATTTCGGCATTGCTTACATCGTTTAGCGCCTGTGAGGTAAGTGTGATGGCTGTGTGGCACATAGAGTCCCAGAGCTCGTCAACCTGATGGTCTGTTAGCAGCTGCATCGAAACGAACGACTGATTGAAGCATCAACCCACATCAACGGCGGATCGTAGGTGAGGAACACGCCGCATAGTCGCCTTTTCAATGATGGCGAACCCAGCGATGCCTTCAAGTAAACTACTTAGTGAAGACTCGTCATCTGCAACGAGTCCAATAGTACTTGGTAGCAGCAAGTCTTTCTGCTGTCGGCGAGTCGTGGCATACTCAGCACGGAACTTATCGCTCTGTCCCAGGGCGTCGTGAATGTGCAAACATTCGAAGAGTGGCGTAAAATCAACCTGCAGCTCTTCGTTGTCAAGTACATCGAATTCCTCGCTCTCGTCAAAAACCAGCTCGGTGGATGAGTTGAGTCTGAAGTTATTCAGATAGCTATCGCGTTCCACACGTTCTCTCTGTCTCGCCCTCCTAAGCTCGGTATGATAGAACGCAACCTCGCCGAGGAACTGTGAGGTTTCGCGGATGCGAAATAGCCAGGTGTTGAGGTCAGTCATGACAGCCTCGGAAATGGTTTTCTGTGACGCTGGTATTGACTTTTGGATTACATCCGCTAGCTTGTGTTGGGTGGCATATTTGTTCTGGATCGTAGGGATCAGATGCTCATTCTGAAGGTCTTCAAGAGATTTGAGTGCCGCGTAATACTTCTTCTTGCGGATCAGGTCGTGGGCATGGTTGACGGCATGCAGGATCTTGAGGGATTCTTTCAGTGCGTCCGATGCATCGGCTATATTCTGCCGTACAGCCCTCGTGTTAACTAGGGCTTGCTTTTGATCGGCAAGCTTCTCTGTGCTTGCTTGAATGGACTGGTTTAGCCTCAGGATCTCTGCCGTGAGCGCGACGGTGCCCTCGCGTACGCTCTGTAGCTGGTTCACCGAACCTAGAAACTCTTCGTGCTTTGTCAACCCTATTCTCTCGATTTCGGCTTCCCTCTCTTCGGAGTACCGGACCAGATTCTGCATCAACGAAGGGGTTCGATTCGAGTGCGAGGCATCTTTGAGGACAGGGATGAGTCGATCGAGGAAGTCTGTGTCGGTTGAGGTCAGGATGATCTGGATGACTCCGAATCAGTACGCGCAACTCTCGCACGAAGCGTTAAGAGCCGAAAACAACCTGCTGGACAGCTGCACCGTAGTCATTGTAGGTCTGCGGACGTCGAGGCATGCTGGACCATGACCTTGGCAGTCCTGCGCGGCTCGTTGAACTTGGTGGAGGTGCTTTCGTCGTCAGAATTAGGTCTGTGCCAGCGACATACGTATGGGGTGTAACGACTGTAACCTCCAAGGATGAATATTGGGGTTGACGAGGTTCTGCTGGGGACAAGAGCACACTAACGGGATTTACCCCAGGTGGGTGTGCACTGTCCCACTACCACCGTGCTAGGTACCTCTACCTAGGTACCTACCTTGGCTTGCTCGGGCACCGTACCTATACATGTGTTGTGCCCGGTGGGGGCCATGGGGTCGACCTAAGGGTGGGTCTTTTCGCCAATCCACACTGACGCTAGAACATCGCCATAATCAAACGACATTCAACGCAGTCTTCCTGTCTTTATGTGATTATACAAAGTGCTAGACTTGAGCGCCGGCTCCTATACATTTATTCCTACCTACGTAGGTACGTTAGGCCGGCAAAACTGTACACTCAAATTTGGGAGGGAATGCACCTGTGACATCTTTTACTGCTCTAATTACATCACTACGTGTATCCTGCCTGATACAGCTTCTTGATCAGAAAAGGCAGTACAAGGGTTAGAGCCAGCAACGTCGATCGGTGTACTTGTCTGCAGGTTTCCTTCAGGCATCAAGTATTCAATTGCTCTTTGGAAGGCTTGTTTCATGCCGTGCATGACGAAACGCTGTTGTTTTCCCACCTGAACACAGGATGCCAATGTCTTCTAGTATCTCAAAATGAGTATCAGATGTCCCAGGAGCTATCCTTCTGGCCCAACAACGAACGCCCTGTCAAGATAGCGAAAACTTCAAGGTGTATGGTTCCTCGTAAAAACCTATCTCTACCCAAGAACACAGATGATAATCCACCGAGTAACTTTGAGCACAGGCAAAGCACCCCGAGATACCAGCCTGCAGTTGTAGCTATACAACATCAGTTTGATTGCTGGCTTTGTGGTCTGTGTTTTTTTCACTTGTTAATTTGGGAAGTAAGTGTCTGTTTATATGGAAGGCATTGTCTGGGGCAGCAAAGAGGTCAGAAAACGCAGTCACCGGTCCTATTTGTATCTCAATCGAGGTTTGCTTGACGACAACTTGGTCTGCGAAATGGATGAGGAAGGAGTCAATGGAAGTGTCTGCCTGCCGGGCGTGTACTAGTCCGCCCAAGCGAACTTCTCGTTGTTGCCTTCCAGCTTTGTCCGAGGGTCCTTTCCTACTATCACTCAACATGGCGACGCGCTCCTTCCTGCTGCGCGACTATTATCCCTCCCGTCAAGCCACGTCCCCCCCCTTCGTTTCCTCGCTATACTTAAACTCTCTCCTTCTTCTCGCTTCTTGTTCTGACCTTCTGTAGAGCCCTCCCACTTCGACTTGTTCCGCAGGTCTACCACCATCGTCCCATTGGCGCCGTCCCAACCTCGAAGTAAGGTAGTTGTCTAAGGACAGCCGTTACATACACCTCACCGAGTGCCTTACTTACTCTCTGTACGAGGTTGAATGCTTCTTGTCGTCGTTAAAACTGTTTTGCATAAGGCAGAGCTACTTGTCGACAATCACCGAAACTTGAACTCGTGTCACTGTCTGCATCATTGACTGTGTCTTTTCAACGGTTAGTTCGTACTACTCTTTGCGTTGCTTTCTTCGTCGTATCTCGCATCTGCTTCTCCGGGTTACAAAATGGAACCATGTCATGTTACTAACACAAGCAGACAGTTGACGACAGGCAACCCGAGACAGGATAAAGATGGCCCACAGCCGAGAAACGGCCATGTTCAATCCATCGTCTCCACATTCCTCTATTGGAGGTGGCGAGTCCTTCAAAGGAACGCCTGACACAAGATTGACTGCTTTCTCTCCGGATGAGGGTTCCGCCAGATCGTCACGTTTCCTGAAACCTATGTCACAAGACTCACTCGGGGCAACTCCTTCAAGGTTTTCCACAGGCGCCTTTGGTAGCGTTATCTCCACTGCTGAGAGAGACCCTTTCGTCACCGCAAGCTCTGCTTCTGGCCGTCAAAAGCTGTCGCCCACTGCCTCTGCCTTTCAGCCTCTCTCGAACCCCCTTGACAGAAACACAGACTTCAGCACCTCTGGTCACATTCAAGAGTCGTTCTCGCCGGATCGGAAGTACGAGACTGCATTGTCACGATGTCTTAACATTGGTTCACCTCATCGAAACCTTGGCATGGCCGACCTGAACGCATGTTTTTCGGTGAGCAGTTTGCATTGTGGGTATCCGAGCATATACTGACGAGGGCCCAGAAACTGCACCGACTCGGCCTCTTGGTTCAGGAACCAATCCAGGTTCAATGCAAGGGAGGCAGGCTCTCTATCCAATTCAGTGATATCCGCGATGCTGTTCTCATCCATGACAACGCCCATCGGGCCGAGGCGGATTTTGAAGCCGAGTATCTGTCAGATGGCAATTTCACTGAGGTACACCTTCTTGACCCCTTCACTGATATCTGTTCTCTAACTTCTGCGCAGCACATGTACCGGGTTCCCAACAAACTCGGGCCCTGGCTATCTCTTGTTGCTTCAGCCACATCCTTGGGCCTGCTGGATGCGAACGCCGTTGAAGCAGCCGTCAAGCGCATGCTGCTGTCTCAAGGTCAACTCTCTGCGTTCTACGTGCATCAAGATCATGATCCATCGGTGTTCAAGGCTTTCGTTCAATTCGAGGACCCGTCCAAAACCATATCAGCAGTGGATGCTCTTGACAACAGAGTTGTCGAAGTGAGTTTTGGCCGTCAATATCCTTTTTGCACCCATCATCCCGAGCGGAGGTTGATTAATCTCTAGGGAGCACATATAACGGTCTCGATCGTGGATGCCGGTGACCTCTTTCAAACGTCTCAAGATACCAGAGATATCACAGCCGACGGCCTCAGCCACAGCATACCTGTTGATCTGACAAACGCTCTCCAGGCATTGGCTTTGTCCAGATCGGCTCCTCCGATGCATCTGATGGGCCATGCAACGCCCATGTCCGGACCCAACACTCCCTACTCGACTCACGGACTTCAGGTCCCTCCTTTTGCGATGTGGCCCATACTCTGTCAGCCGCAGTTTCAACCGAGCGGTGCCTACGCTCTCAACGACGGCCACCGTCTACCGCAGCCGCCTCCTATGCCCAACTCCGCTAGGTACCAGCTCAATAACCCCATGTCCATTCAGTCTTCCCGCAGCATGTCCACGACGAGTTCCTTCCACTCCGGAGTGAGAGGCGAGCC
The DNA here is from genome assembly GCA_006783085.1 of Colletotrichum shisoi. Taxonomy (NCBI): domain Eukaryota; kingdom Fungi; phylum Ascomycota; class Sordariomycetes; order Glomerellales; family Glomerellaceae; genus Colletotrichum; species Colletotrichum shisoi. The sequence continues at coordinate 5,738 of PUHP01000882.1, read as the reverse complement.
CCGCAGACAGAACGCAGCTCGGGTCAACAGGTCGCCCTACTACAATGTTGCGAGTCACCACAATCATGTCGATGTGAACCGTATCCGGGAAGGAACAGATGTTCGCACAACGGTAAGTTGGAAGCCAGGGGTTAGGAGGAACATGCTAACGCATGTAGATCATGCTTCGCAACATTCCAAACAAAGTTGACCAGGCGATGCTCAAGAGGATTGTTGACGAGTCCAGCTGGGGCAAGTATGACTTCATGTATCTGCGAATTGATTTTGCAAACGACTGCAAGTATGTTGTTCTCCACCGTCAACGAAGAAGGGCAATCAGGACTGACACAGCGTGCTCCTGACAGTGTCGGATATGCGTTCATAAACTTCGTTGACGTAAGTCTTCTTTCTCCTAGCTTGTGTCTAGCGCATACTAATACCTTCTGGCAGCCTCTGGACATAATTGACGTGGGTACACACTGACCCAAGATAAATGATGTTGCTGATAGATAGTACGAGTCCAGTTTGTCAACACCAGAGGTAACCAAAGATGGTAAGTTTCCCAGTCTGCCCAGATCGCGATGAGGTCGGTTGACGATGGTCAGGAATTGTTTCAAGAGCGACAAGGTCGCCGAAATTTCCTATGCTAGTAAGTACCGCATTTCCGAATGCGAAGTTGAGTTGCTTGCTGACATATTCCTGAAGCTATCCAGGGCAAAGACTGTCTCGTTCAAAAATTCAGGAACAGCTCCGTAATGTTGGAAGCCACGCACTATCGCCCAAAGGTACGACCTCGCCCCGCATGGACAACCGCGGACCTGACACAAGCGTAGTTATTCTACACCTCCAACGGACCAGTTCCTGATCTGGCCGGAGAGGAGGAACCGTTTCCGCGGCCAGACAACCAGTCCAAGATGAAGCGAAGCTGCGAAAATGCTGAGCACGTTGGTAAGGCTTTTCCCAACCAGCCGTACCACAGACAAACCCCGCTGACCATTGTCAGGGCTTTTCACACCCAACGCTGGTCAGCATTTCCGGGACGAACAGCGTCGCCGGCGCTCGCAGTACGACCGAGGTACGAGACTGGCTGCGCTCGAGGAGCATGACTTCGAAGTCTCGATGCAGTCGTACATGTACCATTCACAGTAAAACATATTATCAACACCAACTGGGAGGGATGTTGGAGGATGAAGCAGCCGGGATCATCATAATACCGTGGGAGATTGGCACACCACAGAGTTTCTGTCCACATGCATGGGGCTTTAACTTTGCTTGCAATAGATACAGGAGCTTTCTGGAAGCGTCGTCAATGTGTGTAATCATTAGTAGCTAGCTAGATTCTGCTGCGATATCATGGCTGTATTCTCCGCTCCCAAGACCATTGTCACGGACCACCCATGCCTTCACTTGACCTATGCTACAAATCGAGACTGCAGCGTCATGGAACTGATGTTTTGTTTCTAAAGCGCATCCAAAGCCAAGGCTTGTGTAAAGTTGTCAGTCGCGACAGCACGGACACTCGACCTCTGAGGGTCACGACAAGGGTGCCAGCCAGTGGGGACCAACCTGATCTGGAGGTGAATTGTGTTGAGAAAGGCATTGTTGGTATGCCGTTTCTCAAAGAGGGTACTCAGGCAAAGCCGGGAGCGGTTTGCGAATCGTAGAAGGAAGGTTTCCGCGGTGGATGGATGGATGCACGGAAGTGGAACCTGCCTCTAGCAATGAGTCCTCAAGGGCTGGGGTCGATTCGACTGGACCCTCATCTGAAAATCTATGCCCATCCAGTTTGGCATTCTCTGCCATGAATGCTTCATCATCGGGGGAGCGGACGTCGGAGCCTGGTGAAGAATCGCGGTAGCTGCCGTCGGGATCACTCTCCATGAATTCTTCCACTGGAAGCAGCTCAGGTGTCACGTTCGCGTCTGCGCAGCGACTGTACCCAGTATCCGATGTCGGCGTCAGGAGCCGTGCTGGCACTGTTGGTAGGGATCGGCGGACACCCGGACTCCTGTCGGAAGGGTTACTTTCGCCGGGGATGTCGTTGTCGAGCGGCCGTCCGAATGTGTCATACCTGGGGATGTACGCACCCCCAAGGCGGCGCTCTGTGGTAGGGCCAGGTAGCGGGTGGTTGAGGCTCGGAGACCTTCCAAGGTCAAAGGAACCTGTCAGGATGGGCTGGGTCATTGCTCGGGAGAATATGACTAGTATGAGGCATGAGAGGAGTAGTATCGCCTGTACTATCGCCATCCGCTTCTGAAAGACGACCTCGTCAGCAAGGATGTTAAGCCGAGAGCTGAGAGCCACCGTCTCCCTCTGGGATTGCTCCCGCTGACTCTCTAGCGCAATGACAGTGGACTGCCATATCTGGTCGTACTGTTGGCGGACAGTCCGGAGCTCCGAAAGTACAGTATGATTGAGGCTATCAAGGAAAACGTCTATTCGCGATAATTGTTTCCTCTCGGCCAGTAGCTGAGTCTCCTGCAAGGACCGAGATTGGTCCTCGATGTACTTGAGCGACAACGAAACATTGGATTCGAGATACTGGAGCCGCTTGCTGACCGCTTTGAAGAAGCTTTCCTGGACGGTTGGAGATGCGGCCGCCGCAGTTGAGTTGTTCTTGTTCCGAACCGGTGGAGTGGCTTGTGGGGATGCCTTGGTAGAAGAGGTGTTATCACCTGGTCCTCCCGTCTTCGCTTCCGTGTTGGCACTGCTTGCATATGCGCCAGCAGACAGAGCCGGTGCTGAGGACGGCGTTGGGTGCCGCTCGGCGTAGCGAGGATCCGGCGCTGAGACAGACGTCGATTTGTTCTGGGGATGCTGGTCAGTAGACCTTTCCGTGTCACAACTGACCTGGCCAGCGACATGATCCGAATTCTGATAAATTCTCTGTGATTCGGTACCCGTTGGATTTGTGATCGAAGGATATACAGAACTGATTGGTCTCAAGCAAGATGGGTTTCCGCCCTCAGAGGGACGAAATATGTGACTGGGCATCAGCGGATCCGCCGAGACGGCGGAGCTTATGTCTTGAGCTGTTTCTTCAAGAGCTGCCACCGTTGCGTTTTCTTGCCCGTCAATGCTCTCACCAGCCGCGTTGCCACTCGCGGGCCCGGTCAGTTCGGCAAGTGGTTCGTCCACCACCTCCTCGTCCTCAGCCGCCGTTTCCTGATCCTTCCAAGACTCAAGCATCCGTGTACCATGAACGCGAAGGAGGGAGACAGGGCAGTAGAATTCGTTGCCGTAGTGTGTCAGAAACTCAATCCTGACATATTTTGCCCATATCAGAGGGTTTTGGACAAGAAAAGGCTGGATGTCCCGAGAGTTCTTTGCCTCAAAAGTGCCAAGATCTTTCCACTTATCGACTTTGACAGGATACCTGTCGCTCACGCTGACTCGGAAGTGCCGTATCATGCTTGAGAAGAATTCAAAGTTGGCCAGTACCACTGTGTCAACCAGAATGTCATCACTGAGCTCAACAATGACAAACTTGTTCTCAGCTGAGCATTCTAGCAGCATGTATGAATCCTTGTTCTCAAGGAGAATTGCTTTGGCATTCTTTGCCCCTTGATTGGTCTTGAGTACTGTTGCACCTGCATCAAAAGAGGAATAGGAAAACCTTTCTTTGCAAGTTTTTCCGGCATCCTTGCTTCGGTAATATTGAGTCCGGCCATCGTCGTACAAAACTGGGTCTTGCTGTTGCTCAGACGTTGCAACTTCGGTGGCTGTCGCTTGGGGTGCTGATGCGATGTTGCTAATCTTTTCTGATACGACGTCAAAGTTGATATCGATCTCGCCATCATCTCCGAGGCTGTCTAGACCCAAGTTCTTCGTGGCCCTGTCGGTCTCCATGCCACGGTCGGCCGTCTTCCGAGACTTGAGTTCTAAGGGGTCTTGTCCGGCCTTGCGCAGCATCATCTCCTTCCAATCTTCAAATGACATGAACGGTCTTGGAGTAGGTTCGTCGTCAATCGCAGTATCTTCGAAGGATAGGCTCGCAGTGACAGTCGTTTCAGAGTGCCCGGTCGCCGAGAACTCCGGCATGGGCGTCGCTTGATCTGCTGAGTCTTTGGGCAAGGTTCGCGTGCTGTAGTTGGTAGGAATTGGACCATCGGCAGCCACCTTGTCACCCGGCCAGCTAGTTCTCAAGCATTGTTGCGGGAGCGTATGGGTAATATAGTTGATGGTTTTGAATTCGCAATTGCCCGATTGCAAGCCAACAAGAGAGCCATCGGTGACCGTCGACTGGCTTGATGCTTGCGCATAAACTACGGCCAGTATCTTTGCGAAGAAGCCAGGGCGATTACACAGATAGCCACCAGAGTGAGACCACATTGTGTTGTCGTGCGTATTGTCGTGCCAGATTCGGCAGCAGCGCCGGCGAAATATAATTGAAACGTTCGCTCATGGTACGGTGGGTGATGTGTACGGATAGTTTGGTAGTTAGTAAAACGGTGGGGAAGATTGTACGAACAGTAGGTACGAGTAGGTATAGAGGTAAGAAAGACATTATCTTCTATTATTTAGTTAACGTATATGCATAGTAAGTAGCCTACCTCTACCTACCCTTTAGCTACTTATGTAAGTTAATTAAGTAGTATTATATAAAATTAATTAAAACTACTTATCATTCTTTTTTTAGAAGTTTTTCATACTATCTAATATATAAATATATTATTTTTAAATCTTTCTATAATTATTTATTATATTATTCCTTACGTATTTATTTTACTTTTATAGAAAGACTAAAAATAATATGTAATTTAATTAGGTAGTATTATGTAAAATTAATTAAACCTACTTATTATTCTTTTTTTATAAGTTTTTATACTATCTAATATATTTATATATTATTTTTAGTCTTTCTATAATTATTTTATTATTACTTATGTATTTTACTTCCTTTTATCTAAGCTTCTTTTTATAGTACTTTATTTTAACAAGAGCTAGTTTATATACTAACTTACTAATACTTTTAACTTATAAATTAACAACTTTATATAAATAAGTTTATGGGCTAGTTATATTAATAACTAGTAATCTTTTTTAAGCAATATAAAGCTTTATATAGTATTATATACTATAGTTAATATATACATATAATTAGTAATATCTATAATAAGTAATATATTACAGTAAGTAATATATATTCTTTTAATCATTTACTTTTCTCTTTTATAACTACGTTTCTTTATATATAACTTCAAGTTTTACTTTAAATGAAACCTATAATCTATTCATACTTAAAACAAATAGAAAAGATTTAAAACTATTTATATAAAAGGCTACTTCTATCTATAATATCCCTAAAGTAATACTTTACTGCTAATATACTAGATAACTACTATAATAAGAAGTATAATTAAAATTAATAAAGATAACTAAGTAAGACGAAATAGTAACTTTGAACTAAGTTATTAACCTAATTAATTACGAGTTTCTACTATAACTTAATAATATATAAAATACAGTTAATTAGATTCTTAATAAATATTATAAGGATATTACTAGACCTTAGTAATAGCCTAGAGATAACTAGCCTAGCCCTATAGGCTACTCTATATTTCTCTATAGTTGTAGATAAAACCCTTCCTATAGGCCTAGCCTATAGGAAAGGATAAGTTAAATTCTATATTATTACCCCTAACGTACATGCATAGTGAGCGGATCAACATAGTGAGCGGATCACCTTTCTCTACCTTCCTACTATTATTGTAAGTTAATTCAGCAGCATCGTACGAAATCAATTAAAACTACTCATC
>PUHP01000881.1:0-17804 GCA_006783085.1 Colletotrichum shisoi | reverse complement strand
AAAGTATAGTCCTATACTTATAGAAAGCCCTCTATAGTCTACGCTAGTTACCTCTACTATAGTAAAAGTACCTTAAAAGTAGGCTTATTACGTAGGGCTTTTAATACGTAGTAGGTAAAGATTACTACTAGTAGAAGGGCTAGGTTACCTTCTTCTTCTACGTTAATAACTACGTATTAGCGTTCCTAAAGGCTTATAAGCTTATAGTAATAGCTAAGATACATACCCTTTAGAGTAAATACTACCTTAAAGGTAGTAACGCCCTATAATAGTTTTTAGGCCTTAAGATCCTTTATAACTGCGTAACGTAGAGACTCTAGCTCTTATAGGTAGTATATACTAAGAAGTATAAGAAACTGCTTCCTACGCGCGCTAATGTATTAGAAGATAATTCTTATAAGCATACTCTAATAGCAAAGGAGGAGCTTCTACTGCGCGAAGGCAACATACAACCTAGTAAGATTGATTAATATTAATGTAAAGTTAGTATAATCCTATACGCTGCTATAATAACGTAACCTAACGTCGCTTTTGTAGCTAGCAGGCTTATAAGATTTAATTAAAACCTAAGTAAAGCCTACTAGAAGGCTACTAATAGAGTTCTTTAATACCTATATAAAACGTAATACCTTTACCTTTACTTTTATACTACCCTAGGTAGTATAAATAACGCCCTTAAAGTAGCGTCTAATGTAAGCTTTAGTAATAATACCCTATACTAAAAGAGCTCCTAGGCCTTTATAATAAAGCTTTTTAAAGGCCTTGTTATATAGCGTGCTAATAAGTAAGATACTATTACTATGTTAACTACTAAGGTAGAACTCCTTACGCTTACGTAAGCTACTAAGGAAGCCTTTTTTATAAGCTAATTAATCTTATACCTTTAAGTCTAGCTTCCTAATAAGCATAATAGTTATTTAATATATACTTTAAAGGAGCTAAAGCTTATAATAATATATATATAATATAATAACTAATAAATAGTTAAGTTACTTATAAGTAAGCTTTTATAGCTTTATATAAAGCTTTACTATATTAATATATAAATACTAGCTACGTTAAGAAATTACTAAAAAGTATATTAATATTATATATACCCTATTTATAAAGCCTATAGTAAATAGCCTTATAAAAGTACTAAATATAATAAAGTATAACACCTTTATTTAGTAACTTAATATAACTAATAAGAAGGCTATTTTTAAGTATAACTATACTAGAGATCTAGCTACTAATAAGGCCTAAATAAAGGCTAAAATAATAAAAGAGGATGTATAAGCTATAAAGGAAGCCTATAACTTCTTATACACCCTATAAGCATTAAAATAAACATAGGAAACGCCTTTTTACACGCTTAAGGAGTAATAAAGTAAAGAGGCCTTTACTCTTCATAATTATAGACTATAAAGGCTATTAAGAAGCCCTTCCCTAAGGGGGTGTATTAAATTTAAGGGTAACCTACACAAAGGGCGCCACAGAGATAGGAGTTATCAGCCAGCACGGCCAGGCCGCTCAGCGGCAATAAAGGGCCTACCGCAGGCTTCGTCCCAGGCAGTAGGCTTTGTGGTGGCCTTAGGCGCCTAGGAAAGGGGCTGCTGAAGGCCTAGTCGAGTAGCAAGGCTGTGCGCAAGGGTAATTCAATAGTTACACACACATCACACTCAATGTACGCACAATTAACCCATCACAATACCCCTGCAAATGTAACAACTATCCTACCCTACTTCCTACGCTTTGCTCTAGGTCAGGATAGGCCAAGACCATCCCTTTTGCTCATTTTTGCTATACTTTACATTTATTACCATTAAGTCATTAGCTAGGCATTAGTTATTAGTTAGGCATTAGTCATCAGTTGGATCCATTATCAGGCTACCTAAGCACAGGCTAGAAACGCACGGTACTCACAGGTAAGCATAGGGGGGGCATTGTCAGCTTGTCTGATCACTCCATCGCAGAAGCATGGTTCCAGGTCACCTTTTGATTAGTAAGTTCGAGAAGACGGTTCTCTGCATTCCGGAGTTCAGAAGCTGGCCGAACAAGCGACTTGGCGCCGGAAGATGCGGATACAGTATACAGAGTAGTTGCGCTAGGAACATTGATGAGTGAATGGAGCCTAACGTGCCACATATTGTACTGGGCCTCTGGAACGCAAGCTTTTATTTAGGTGGCGCTCGGGAACCAAACCGCCGTGTCGATTGTTCGGAATCCGGCGCGTCGTGCGCCGGACCGGTGTCCAAATCCCTTCTGAAAGTGGGAAACAGTTGAAAAAGGCCCGGAGTTGATGGATCGACAGACGCTGGCGGCCTCCCTACCCGGAGACCCGCCCCCAGATCCGGGCCATGAGGCCATCGGGAGTTTCTCTACTTTTACCACGGGGAAAGTTGAGAACGCGGAGGCAATCTGCAGTCCGACATAACACTGCATCATGATATACTGTTCAAGCATCACCTGTCAACACTATCAATTCGTCTGAGCTCGGAAGCGGCAAAATGCAGAAGTTGTTGCTACAAGTGTTTGCTGCGGGACAGGAAGCAGTGCGTGCCATCTTTCCTCTCCGTTCCAACTCCTGACAACGCATGGTGGTGGCTAGACGTGGCCGTGTGCGCCCAGTGCGTCCCCAAGCTCCTGAAGCTATGCCCCTCTTGCTTACCGGGAAGGTCCCTTCATCCAAATTATCAACGCCTCCGGCTGAGGGATAAGGTGAGATGAAGTCGATCATTTAGCGGTAGGTGGTCAGGGCACCTGAGCCACTCGCATCAACCCCCAAGGGTATCTGGCTCTTTAGGCTTTCGATTAAACGTACCTGTATATATCCTTTGTATCCCAATGCCGCAACAGTATTAATAAATACCTGAACAAACGGCGGTCAATAGCCATGTCACCAAACGAGTACGTGAACATGAATGCACTTGGCGTAACGCGTCGGCTCGGAGGCTGCGACCGACAGGAAGGAGGACGCACTGGACGAAGCTGGTGAAACTGGATAGTACAGCCTCAATTGGTCAGCGATGGAGGAGATGGAGCGAGAGAGAGGCCGCGGTATTGGACGGTGCGGGACTGCAAACCTGCAGACATGCCTTGCTGACGCGGGCAGAAAGCGTAACTCGTCAAGCCAGCCAAGCAGAAGTAGTGTTGTCTCTCGCCGTTGTTATGCCGTCTGTGCCGGTCAACAAGTGAGAGAATTCTCTCACCTCTCACCTCCTGGCAGCGCCTCGCTGTCAGACTGCACTACCCAGCTGTGTCGCCACGTCCTATGGGCAGCCTCCCCCCCTCGCGGTCTGAGGAGGATGATTGAACGACGGAACGGCTTCAGTGCTACATCGCGAACAGGAAGGGCACTCATTCATCTAGGCGGACGTGGACAAAATATTGATGCGTGTTGAACTGACATGTGGCGGATGCCGGCCAGTCCCAGAAACAAGTCAAAGTCAATGCTATCGGGTCTTATCCGCATGGATGCTGGTGCATCCACCGTCGAGAGCAAGTAATGTATACACCACGGATACCTTTGGTTGGCCTTGGATCTCCGAGGCATGCCCAATGGAGCTAAAAGACGCTGCCTCGCAGCATGGCCTGGACAAAGGCCGTACATGTGGCACCAGTGGGAGACAGAGAAAACGGCAGCTGGCTGCATGATGGCCGGCCAGTCGTCAGGCTCCAGACGCCCCAAACGGCAAGGTATGGGACTCGGCGGTCGAGGTAAAGGCGGAGGAGGGGCAAGGCCGCGAGCTGCATCAGAAGGAAGGGCAGGGGGGTGCCCAAAGGATGAGCGGAGAAGCGAGTAGGAAGAGAGGTGAGAGAATGATTGCATCAAGAACGTCAGTAGAAGTCGGGTTGTATAACTGGCTTGGCGGATATGGATGACGAGACGAGCGAATGCAGCTAGGAAGGTTGGAGTGAGTGAGTGAGAAGCTAAGAAAGCGAGTGAGAGTGACAGCGAGAGAGAGTGAGAGAAAGCGTGGATCGCTTTCCTTCCCACCTCGCGACACCTTTCACGGTGCCCTCCCGCCTTCTCCATTTCTTCTGCTTAGGCCCACAAAACACTACCATCAGGCGATCCTATCGTCCAATCAAAGCCCGGTTCAGGTAAATAGAGTCCAAATCCCCCCCGACCGCAACCGCAGCCTCGCAGCCTCACAGCACTCCCGCCTTTCTCCTCCGTGCTGGCTCTCTCCGGTTCTTCACCACCCTTCATCTCCTCATCGTCGCAATCTCGGAACTCTCGTACGACTACCTGCCTCCTCGGTCATTGGCGCTTCCATGACCGCAACACACCTCAATCTCGAACTGGCATTCCACAAATTGTCTTCTCGTTGACACAAACCCGCAGATGGAAGAGTCTCAACCAGCGAAACGGCGAAAGCTTCTCCCACGCCAACCTTCAACCAGCACAACGCAGGCGGCCCCGTTCACCCATGAATTGGTGAGCATACCGAATGCACGCAACATTTTTTGGATTCTCAAGCTGATCTTATGAATCTTGCAGCCTCAGCAGCATCCGGTCCCGGAGGCCCTTCCCGCCGAACGACATGACTTCGAATCCTTCGCAAGGCACCTGCAAGATGCCGCCATGTTGATACAACGCCAGACAGAGCGTTCTCCCTACGACAATGTATCCGTTCTTCTCCTACGGTGGGAAGAGGACACCTCTGTCGAAGCCGACCTAACAGCTATGGAAAACATCCTTCGGTCTGTATACAATTTTCGGACCGACCGATGGGCCATCCCGACTGTGCCCAACCCCAGCATCAAACTTGGTGTTCAGATGGCTTCCTTTCTCGACCAAGCCAGGGCCAACCATTTGCTCATCATCTATTACGCCGGCCATGGTTATGTTGGATCCGACAACCAACTCTACTGGGCCTGGTGAGTCGCGGACCTGCCTTGAGAGCAATCCCCTCAACCCTTCTGACCGCTCATCCATAGCAATACCCGAGAAGATGCTGCAAAGCTCAAGTGGGACGGTGTACGTTGCTTGTTCGAAGATGCCCAGTCCGACATACTCTTGCTGCTCGACACCTGCTCGGTTCGGGATGCGCCCGTCTCTGGAAGCCATGGCACCAAGCAAGCCATTGCAGCTTGTGGCCCTGAACAGACCCCCCGAGAAACTGCAGGCAAATCCTTCACCTACCACTTGATCGAGGCGCTACACAAAATGAGCACGGCGGGGAGGCCCTTCAGTGTACTCAGGTTACACGAAGAGGTCGTACAGCTGAGGCAACAAGAAAGCGGCCAGGCAACCAAGCTCATGAACGGTTCAAGCAAAACTCCACCTCCGCCGCCCCAAATTCCCATATGTTTCACTCTCACGCCCGGCAAGGGGCAAGGTCTGAACTTGGCCCCATTGCCTGCTCGGTCACTTCAACAGCAGTCGCCGCGGAACGGTGCTTCTGATGCGGACGGCCAAACAAGGACAACGCGGGAGGACCAGCTCATCGACCCTGAATCGGTCACTGACCTGCGCTTTGACGAAGCGAGAGTGCTTGTGTGCACGACATTCGTTGGGGATGCCAGCCCAGACATGTCCTTCTTCAATAGCTGGCTACACAACACACCGCCCCTCGCCGACAAGATTGAAGTCGAGGGAATGTTCCTCGGCCCTCCGACCATGCTTCTGATATCGATGCCTCACTCAATCTGGAACGTCGTACAGCACGACAAGGTCTGCTGTTTCCTAGGATACATCACATCGCATAACATGATCCAATTGTATCAGAAGCTAAAGGGTTCCTCGGGCATCCCCAAAGCCACGGCGAAGGAGGTTGAGGACGGTCGAATCTTGTTGGAGGCGCGGGAACTAGCAGCAAGCACGCCGGTTTTGCATCGACGTTCGTTGGACAGCAAAGACGCCTCCTACCCTGAGGTGGCCAGCCGCGTAGACACCACTCCTTCCGGCGTGTCGTTCGCAGCTGCCGCTGTCGCGGCCACAGTGGTGGACGGCAAAGATGACGTCGAGGATTCGGCCGAGATGCAGGAAGCGGCGGAACAGCTAAAGGCATTAAGCCATGTGCGCCATCTGAGCGACGAGGCCGCGCCGACCGTAGAACGGCAACGTACAACACTCCCTGATGGTGCGATGCCCACCAACCACGAAGACACGGGATCCTCCCATGACGCGAACGAATCGGGTGCGGATGACACGATGCATTCCATCGACATTAGCACGCCCAACGCAAGAAGCAAACAGCGGCGATCCCTACAAAAAGCGACACCTAAGCAAGAAACGAGATGCACGCTATGTAGCCACGCTCCCTTCAAGGACTCGTCGTCGTTGCGCAAGCATATTGCTGCCGCGCACACCAGGCCGTTCCCATGCGCGTTTTCGTTCGCGGGTTGCACCAGCACATTTGGGTCGAAGAACGAATGGAAACGACATATTGCCTCTCAACATCTATGTCTGCAGTATTACCGATGTTCGTCTTGCCCACAGAGCACCGTTGAAGGCAAGGGAAACGAGTTCAACCGGAAGGATCTCTTCACCCAGCATCTGCGTCGCATGCACGCGCCGTTCGCCATCAAGAAAGCCATTGCCAAGGGGGACAGCAAATTGCAAGTGGAGTGGGAGGGGCATGTGAAGGAGATGCAAACGACATGTCTTGTCACGCGCCGGTCACCGCCTCAAAAGTCGGCTTGCCCAAAACCGGACTGCCAAAGTGTATTCGAAGGTCCTGGATCCTGGGACGAGTGGACGGAACACGTTGGTCGGCATATGGAGAAAGGTGAGGGCCAGCGACTCGGGGTTGATCGACTGTTGGCGAAGTGGGCTCTCGACGAAGGTATCATTGAGCGAAAGGGAGATGGCGAATACCGCCTCTGTGCCGGCAATGGCCCCGGCCCTGTCCCCGGCGGCGTTGGCGGCGGCGGCGGCATTGCAGTCAGCGGCGACGGGAGAGATTCTATCTCGGTGTTGTACCCAGAGCCGAAGCAAGAAGCCGAGGCAGGAGTCGAAGCAGAAGTTGAAGCAGAAGTTGAAGCAGAGGTCGAAGCAGATACCACCGAGGACAAGATGGAAGTGGATAGCTAGTTCATCAGTGCCATTGCTCTCGGCTTTTATCGTCGGGAAGATGCAAGAGGACGAAAAGGAGTGCTGTGACAAAGGGTCAAGGCGAGGGCCAACGTGGAGGACGGACGGTGCAGCTCACGGCGGAACTGGTGCAGGGCTGCGGATTTGACTTTTCTGTTAACCTATATACTACGGCGTCGCTGTCGATCGGAAGGAGTTATCGGGTACGACTGACATGAGATACATGAACGACTTTCATTTACTTGGACAAAGTTCGCTTCTTGCTGGCTAGCTCGGAACAACACCTGGGCAGCCAGCCTGGCGCCAAGCCTGGCTTAGGTCGCGAAACGCAGGTTTGGTCGCGCGATTTGGAAAGAAAAATGGACTACGGGCTGGAAAACACAAAAGGCAAACAGTATCGCGACAAAAATAATCCAAAGACCACCTTGAAATCCTAGCATGACGAGACGCTTGCCTGTCTCTGCCTTTGATGATCGAATACCTACCAAGCGGCCTTCACGAGACCTGGCTGACAATGGCAGTCGATTGACGACCCCTTCCCGCGAGATGCCCCGATGCCCGATGCCGACTAGCCGTTCGAGAGCCTGAACTTAGCATCGACGCTCTTTTGAGGTTGCAGTAAATTGCGGGGAAAGGAAGATTGGTCGCTTCTAAGCCCCTCGCTCAAGCTCGGGTGGGCACATGACACGAACATTCCCACAGGCACATCCGCACCAAGATACCAATTTCCGCCCCTCAATGTAGCAACGAGCCGTTGAGGGTGTCCGGACGGGGACGGAGTGCCGATGGCGACAGTCTATTGAAGGAATAATGGAACCCCCTCGGCCGATTGAGCCGTCCTAGGCTATGCTGCAGTAGGCCGGAAGAAAGCTTAACGTGCGGGTCACGGGGCACGAGAAGGAGCTTGATAGGAGACTAGCATGGGAATCCCGGTGTCAGAAAGGGGACAGCGAGGGGGAGGGCCCTATCATATGGATAATTGGTGATGGAACGGAGGGTGCCGAGTAATCTTGATCCGGCGAGTCCAGCTTCCAGGGAGAAATACATAAATGGCCCAGATCTTTACGATGCTGTGCACAGAGAAAAGGTAGACGGCTAGCGATCGTACGCTTCATCAGCTCAGGTGCCTTTGTTTGAGATTCTTCATTTTCTCTTATAGCTGTGAACCACTCACATCGTCGACTTATACACGAAGGACGCTCTCATCCGCCAGTATGCGCCGCCTGTTCAGAGGCATCGCCTGCCTCCTCGCTGGAGCGGGCTTCACGCAGGCCACGCTCCAAATCGTCCCCGGCGGTACATGGACGGCCGTGAGTTGAAGCTCCCTTCTCCTGACCGTCATTTTATAGGATCGAGGCACGATTAGTAGCTAGTCCTCCAGCATTCTGACTCCAAAACCCCCCCCCCCTCCCAGACGAACACGGGCCGCCACATTCAAGCCCACGGCGCCGGCGTCACGAAGGTCGGCTCGACGTACTACCTCATTGGCGAGGACAAGACCGAGGGCTCCGCGTTCCAGAACGTCAACTGCTACGCCTCGACCAACCTCGTCGAGTGGGGCTACGTTGGCGCCCTGCTCTCGCGGACGCCCGAGGCGGGCGACCTCGGGCCCGGCAGGGTCGTCGAGCGGCCGAAGGTCGTATACAACCGCGGCACGGGGAAGTACGTCATGTACCTGCACATCGACAGCAGCAACTACGGCGAGGCCAAGATCGGCGTGGCCACGTCCGACAGCGTGTGCGGGAGGTACGCCTACCTGGGCAGCTGGAGGCCCCTGGGGTTCGAGAGTCGGGACATTGGGCTGTTCCAGGACGACGACGGCGCCGCCTATCTCTTGACCGAGGATGTGAGTCTACCGATATTACCTGTCCTGATGGCTTATGTATACAAAGAGAGAGAGAGAGAGAGAGAGATTCCGTGGAGAAAACACGTTCGCTAACTGCGGCGGTGGTGACAAGCGGCCCAACGGACTCCGCATAGATGCCCTAACGTCGGACTACCTGAACGTCACGCGGAACGTCTACCTCTGGGGCGAGAAGATTGAGTCGCCCGCCATCCTCAAGAAGAACGGGTACTACTTCATGTTTGGAAGCAAGCTCACCGGCTGGGACCCCAACGACAACGTACGTCCCCTCCTCACCTTTCTCCCTCTCCCCCCCCCTCTTACCTTGGCCTTCATCTGACATCTACCAGGTCTACTCCTACGCAACCTCCCTCTCCGGCCCGTGGTCCGCTTGGAAGACATTCGCGCCCGCCGGCTCCAAGACCTTCACCTCCCAGACCACCTACATCCTCCCCCTCGGCGACACGGCCATCTACATGGGTGACCGCTGGGTCAGCACGAACCTCATGCGGAGCACCTACGTCTGGCTGCCCCTGACCATCTCCGGCACGACCGTCACCCTCGCAGACCGCGTGAACTGGACCCCCAACGTCGGCGCGGGCACCTGGGCCCCGGGGCCCGCCGAGACGTCGTACGAGGGCGAGTCCGCGACGCTCTCGGGCGGCGCAAGGGCGGTGGCGTGCGCGGGGTGCAGCGGGACCTCGGCCGCCGGGTACGTCGGCGGGTCCGCGGGCGGCCGAGTGGAGTTCTCCGGCGTGAGCGTGCAGGCTTCCGGCAGGACGACGGTGAGGGTGAAGCATCTGAACGGGGACAAGAGCCAGAGGTGGGGGACGGTGACGTGCAACGGCGTCTCGCAGACGGTCGGCTTCCTGCCAACCGCGGATGGGAACACGCCGGGGAGCAGCTCGGTGTTTTGCGACCTGAATGCCGGGTCCGCGAACACGATCTCGATCGCGAGTGGCGATTCGTCGTGGGTCGCTGACATTGATAGGATTTTCGTTCCTGTCAGTTAGGTTTTGGAGGGTCGGACGGGCAATTCTTCTCAGCGCACAAAGTCAAGCAGGGGGGGGATGTGAGAAGCCCAACGCACGAAAGAAATGCTTGTTAATCATTATTTGTATATGGAGAGAATAAGAGGTGAAAGAAAAGCCTTGGCCAGGCAGGCATCTAAGCTAGACGACGTCGATGACAAAAGGTCCCGTCAGGGGCTCGTCGACATCAACCGTCTTGATGGCCTCCTGTCTCTTTCCAGTCTGTCCTCCGCTCAGGAGAGTGACCTTGGAGACCTTGAGCGGCGTCTGGTAACCAAATTCGCCATCCACGGAAACCTTGCCGTCCTTGTAGTTAAAGGTGACGAGCGTGACGCCTGCCTGCTCCAGACTGACGCCATCATCGAGGTACAGCTTACCCTTCGCAGTCCCATCACGTCCCACGGCGATCAACAGCTCAAAGTTCTCTTGGCGAAGCTTCGTGGTCGTCATGGCACTGTTGGCGCGCAGGGGCAGTACAGAACCGCCGCGGATGAAAAGAGGGATTGTGGTGTAATCCTGCTCGGTGAGCGTGACGGTCGCGGCAGCACCCTGGACCACCTCGTGAGTGTACCAGTCATAGAAGACATCGTCGGGAAGATAGACATCCACCGAGGTCGAGTTCTCCTCGGTGACGGGCGCAACGAGAACGGCGTCGCCGTAAAAGTATTGCAGGTCAAGGCCGAAGGTCTTCTCGTCCCTCGGGTACAGGTAGAAAAGGGGGTTGATGAGCGGGGTACCATCGACAGTCTGCTGGTGCAGCGCCGTGTAGATGTAGTCGAGGAGACGGTAGCGGATGGCGATGGCCTTGCGGGCGCTGTCCGCCACAGTATCCCAAAGGTAGAACTCCTGCGAGATGCTGTCGAGGGAGTTATGGTTGCGGTAGAAAGACGAGAAGGCGGCGAGGGCAGCCCAGCGCGCGCACAACTGCTCGTTGGTGTTGTCGCCGAATCCACAGGCGTCGGAGCCGACCATGGGTACTTGGTAGATCGATGCGAACTGCAGCAGCTGAGAGATGGAGACACGGTACTGTTGCCAGTTGGAAAGGTTGTCACCGAGCCAGTGGCCGACGGACGTTCCGGCGCCGGCGAAGGTCGAGCGTGTGATGATGAGAGGGCGGAGGGCGGGTCGACGGGCCTGCATCGCGATTTTGGAGGCCGTCGACATCATGGACCCGTAGAGGTTGTGGGTATCGTACATGGCGAGTCCGTTCTGGTGGATGACGTCCGTGTTGACCGTCTTGTTGGAGATACCACCGCCGGCCGCGTTGGAGGCCGTATCCCACGCGGCCTTGTTGTGGATGGCGTATTTGGGAAAGAGGAGGTCGCGGTTTGGGAGGCCCATTTGCTCCCCGGAAGTTTGTCTCTCGGCAACCATCATGTTGTCAAACTTCCGGTTGATCGGGAGCGTTCTGGGTGACATCTCTTTGCGGACGAGGACGTCGGATCGCTTGGTTTGGTTGTTGCCGCAGTCAGTACCGGGGGGTTGGAAGTCGCAAGGCCAGCCAGGAAGTGCGCGGGGGTTCTCGCGGACCGGTGGCGGTTCAGGGGGGAAGCCAACGGCAGAGCCGTAGGGGTCGTCACATGGGAAGTAGCAAGGGAAGTTGGAAGGCTCGTTCATGTCGATCCACAGAGCGTCAATGTCGACACCGTCGTCGGCAGAGAAGAAGTCGGCGAACTCGTTGTTCCAGTACTTTGTGATGTTCTCGGCGAACCAGTCGGGAAAGACGGTCACGCCGGGCCAGACAACGCCGATCCAGACCGAGCCGTTGCTGCGGAGAAGCCAGATGTTGTCGTCGATGCCGCGTTGCAGAGTGGGGGATTCGACGTACGCCACTGCAGGGTCTACCATGACGATGTAGTGCTGGTCATTCTCGTGGAGCTTGTCGACGAGCTGGCGCACCTTGGCGAGGGGGTAGCGCTCAGGGTCAAGAGAGAAGACTCTGTGTGGTATTAGTGCGTGCTCATGGTAGAGGTCGCGGTGGGTGAGACTGACCTTCGCCTGTCCATATAGTCGATGTCGGTCCACATGGTCTCGAGGGGGATCTCGGCGATGCTGTAGTTATGGACCACTTCAGCAACGTTGAAGACGTCGCGGTATCCGTAGCGGCACTGGTGGAAGCCCAGACCCCAGTACGGCATCATGGCGGGCAGTCCGGTGATCAGAGCATACTGCTGGGCCACCTCAACGGGAGAGGGACCAGCCACAAAGTAGAAGTCCAGAACCCCGCCAAGGGTGTTGTACTCTAGGTACTGGCCAGACTCCTCTGTCTTGTTGATGAAGACGTCCATACCGTTGGAGTTGAGAAAGAAGACTCCATGTGTGCTATTCTGGCGGTGTTCATAGTAGACGGGGTGGTTGCCGTACAAGTTGGCGCCCGAGGGGATGCCGTACGAGTCCTGAGACCACAGCGTGCGGATGTAGTCTGTGGTGTTGAGGCGGAAAGGGTCGGAATGCTCGCCCAGGCCGTAGAGGTTAGGATTCTCGGGCAAGCTGGTGCGGAGGCGCAGGTATTGGCTCTCGAACACGATGTTGGCGCCCGATGTGTCGAAGAGGACCTCGCCTGTGTCGGACCGGGTCACGGCGAAGCAGAAGGGATCCTCGGTGTAGTTGAAGTGGAGCTTGGAGTTCTCCGGGCTCACGCCACCGGCATCGGGACGGGGGAACACGGACTCGGGGATCTGATAGACCTGATTGCCGGCATCTTGGATTTTGACGTGGAGGCGAGTGTCTATGATCTGTCTAAGCATTGGATCACGCAAGAATCTGGCCCAGCGGAAGCCTAGGCGCTGGGGTGCTCACCGGTTTGATACTCGACCGTTAGAGTCAGGTCGGTCAAATCAGTGCCGTAAGCGTCACAAGCCTTGCCAGCCAGGGACAGGTCGGCGGTCAGTCCCGTCGAGGAGGTCAGGACATTGGACACTTGATAACCCGGGCATGCCGAGAGGGCATCATTGCTGGGGTAGTCTCTGCGGATGACGGCAGCCGAAGCTGCCGCCGCGAGCAGCCCCAAAACAGAAAGGAATCTCGCCATGGTGGGGGATTAGCAAGGCTTTCTTTTGTTTCTGTTTCTGACCTGGGCTGGCAAGGGTAACCAGGCTGGTGAGAAAGTCCAGAGAGCTTCGAAGTCAGGTTAAGAGCATGGCTCAGTGGCGGGCTTTATACTTACTTGGCCGCCGCTCGTAGATCCAGGAATTGCAGTTACATTGGCTGGAAGGCACGAAGTTCAATTGCCCCCCTCCCCCACCCGCTCGCTTCCTTTGGTCAGTGTCGGGATAAGGGGAGGAGAAGGGAGTGGGCGGCGATCTCCCTCCAACCACCTTTCACTTCGAGTAATTAGGCATAGCTAGATGCATGTCTCTTCCTCCTTGTCGTATGACTACTACTTTCTCTGCAGTACACGTGGAGTAGGCGATGGGAGCGAATGGGCCGGTGGTCCGCCCCATGGGCTGCATGGCATAATCACAGCATGAACGTCATTCCGGTCTTTGATCTGCGCGGGTTCGGGGCTCCCTTGGATTGATTCGTGGTCCGCTCGTGGGTAATGAATGCTTTGTGCTGTCGTATTGTCCCTGCTGCGCCAATCTTGCTAAGGTTCCGGAGTTTAGTCGTGGTCATTTTCCAGAGGAAGTCTATTTGATTGAGCGGCTCAAGCGAGCAATGGAGCGAGGTAACGCCGCCAGTGGCTTCCTGGGCTAGGAAAAGACCCCATCCCATCTATGCATTGGGGGAGACGGCGACTTAGGGGAACTCAGTAAACGTGACGACGACGACGACGACGATGATGATGATGTGCAGTTGGAGCTGGGGAAAAGGCCGAGATGGGGGGAAACCCGCATCATGCTAAGGCGGAGCTAAGGATCTAGCTGTGTTGCGGATGAGCCGTCATTGGCGACGGCGTGGTGTCAAGGAGGGGGAAAGAAACACAGGATCGAGAGTATTGGGGGTTTTCCTTCTTCTTTCGTCCCCCCCCCTTGATTTCCCTTTTTTTTCCCCGAGGGGTTTTTTATTTTCGCTTTTTTCATGCTTCCCACTACCATGTTTCGTTTGGTTCTAGCCTCTTTCAATTTTGCCTATGCTTCTTACCGGTTTTTTTCTCTGCATAAGACGTATTTCTGTGCAACCTCAAGAGGGACCACCTTAGCTACATGTCTTAGTACCTAGGGGACCAGGACTGGGGCTGGTCTTGGATGCCTGGCGGGGAATAGTACCTCAAACTGGAAGAAGCACGCTGTATTGCGCTGTATTCGTATCCGTACAGGCTGTCTGTACAACCCTTCGCCAACCCCGCATCTCCATCACCCCGCATCCGCTATAAACATCCGATGCGCCTCCCCTCCCGTGGACACACCCCCGGTCTGCCAGCGGAATCTCCGCAAGCTCGCTCGCTCCCACTCCCTGCCATCTTTTCATCTTCCTTCGCTGTCACTCCCCCCGCACCGTATCACCTCATTGTGTGGGCCATTTACGTCTGGCCTGCACGTCACTTCGATCCGGGTGGGCTTTAGTCTTGGAGCTTGGGGCTCGAGGCAGACAATCCTCGATGCTGCAACCCGCCGAGGCATGGATGGTCTCGGCCAGACTGTCGGTACTATCCACCCTGCGTTTCTCAGACTTTGCTATGACGAGCCGGGCGTCAAAAGAAGGTGTGGGAAGCATTGTATCGATCCAGCCTCTCTGGCCAATTGTGACTTGGATCAAACGTCCCACACGGCGGTTGTAGCATCCCTCCCTTGTTCCCTGCAAAGCGGTAGTGTCTAGAGCGTATATCAATGCGACTTCAGAGTGGGTTTCAGATGCCAGAGATAGAAGAATCGAACTACTGAAAATTCCACTCTCTATATGGCAGATAGTGGTGCAGTGATAAATTTGCATGTTTCGCATGACTGGTGTTACCTGGGCCCGACCAGTCCATGCAAATGCGAGAAGACGCAGTCATTGAGGCCAAATTACCAAACTTGTCAAACTTTCCCATCTCTGTTCTTCTCACGTTGCGATAGACGAGCTCTTTTGAAAGTATGCCGGTCCAAACCGGTGTCCTATCTTCGAACTGTGGCTATGATTTGTGGGTTTTGAACAACTCACCAGTCTCATCTCAGTGTTTAAAGGGTTTGGCGTCGTATGAGACGCCTATAAGCCCATCAACATCAGCCTGAGAGCATGTTTCCAAAAGAGCTTCAAGTGCCTAGATCGATCATTGCCTCCTAGAATCTATCCTGACGAGTTCCAGACGGCAAAAGATATCTAGACCCTCATACAAACGCCTTCTTCTCAGCTCAACAAGCCTGTGCTGTCAGGCACCTAAAACCTCTCCAAGTCCCATGGTTACCAAAACAAGAGTGGCAGCTATATGTTAAGAAGCCCATGTCTCTCCATGTCTTTTGTGTGCCATGATGAGGATGGCAGCCGCACACAAAGCATCCCATCTCTCTCCACATCCTTTGGTCACCAATATGAGGGTAGCAGCTACAGGTTGAGCGTCATCTCCCTCTCTACGTCCCTGGTTATCACAATGAGGGTGGCCGCTACATGTCAAGCGCCTGATCCCTCCCCACGCCCCTTGGTTCCACGACGAGGATGGAAGCTACACGTTAGGATGAGAAATTAAAAATCTCTGTGTCTTGCCTCACCTTCCACTTTTCTTTCCTCATTACCTGAGCTTAAGGGATACCTTTCTTTCTTCCCCATCCCAGCTCAAGAAGGCCAGAGACTGGCAAAGTTCCCTGTTCGACAGAGACTTGGCTTTTGACCTATGGAAAACGCCCCCTTTATGCCCACTTGAGCTTTCTTTTCATTGACGGCCTTTCGCTCCTCTCGACTTATAAGTGGGAGGAAAAAGAAAAGAGAGTTCCTCGAATTTCGAGCTTCTGCTTGACGAAAGATTGGCCTTTGCCGACCATTGTCAACTCGGGCAAATCCCATCGTTTGGGAGAGAGGCAAGCTTCGCGTCCCTAGGCTTCTTTACCTTAGCTGAACCTTTATCCAGGCAGAAACAAACAGGAACACTCCAATTCTTTCAGCCAAGTTCTCGAAGAAGCCAGCAAGATGGCCTCCCAGAACGATAAGATAAACAAGGACCCCGAGGGCGTCCGACGCATTCTCTGGCCAGCGGTCCACCCCATGACCAAACTTAGCGAGGAAAAACGCCAGCATGAGAATCCCGCCAATAACTTCCAACAGCAGCAGACCGGCGCTTTAGCCTCCGTTGGAGACGGGCGCCAGGATGTCTTCCTCTCCGGCCTCAAGGAGACCAACAGAGAGATGAAGCCCGTCAATAGCTCCCAGAGACAGAGCTCTGTCGGCTCGGGCCTTACTGACGAGGAGCGCCGCGACGCTTTTCTCGCTGATCTCTACGAGGGACCTTACGCCAACATGGGCCAGCCCATCGATGAGCTCTACGATGGTCCCTATGGCCATATGAGCCGGCCCGGCCCCGCTCAATTCCACGAGGGCCCTTACGCCATGGACCGACCCATCCTCATGCCCGTCTCCCGCTTGGGTCGCGCTGCATTTCCTGGCGCCAAAGCTCGCATGATTCCTGGCTCATTGGAAAATGGGTATCCGTCTGGTGGCTTCCACAACAGCTCGGCTGTCGTCCTCGGCGAGCCTGCGACTCCCGGAGACAACGCTAGCGTGTCGACCCCTATTCACATCCGCGCCCTTCCTGCTGGTGAAGCCCCCAGATACAACAAGGCTATCCGTCTTGAGAAGGACGAGAACAACGGCATGGACATCGACCCGAAGGAGACCGGTTCAACCACTGGCAACGTCCACCACTTCGATTCGAGTCCCAAGAACCTCTTGACTCCCGGCATGCAGAGCACGACTGTCATCGGTGCCCAGACCAACTCGACCATGGACACGGACGAGAAGGAGACTGATCGTGCCTTCTCCACCCCGTCCCCTCCCCCTCCTGGTTTACACTGGAACGAGGGTCCGTTCGGCGCTACTCCTGATCGCCCTCGCACCGTCAAAACGGCACCGGCTACCATGCTTGGCTACGATGACATGGAAATGTCGCCTACAGTCCGCCGCCAGATGGAACGTCTCCGTATCACGTCGGGCATCGCCTCCCACCCTGGCCGCGTTACTGATCCCGATATGTTCGGCCGTCCTTCCAGCCACCCCCAGGGCCCTCGCCCGTATCTCCCCGGCATGCGAGTTCCGCAGACTCCGACCAAGGGCAAGAGAGGCCGGTGTGAGTTTGAGAACACAAACACTCTTTCTGGTAAAGACGTGGCACGCGAGCGTGAGATTATGGCCCGCTACATCGCCGCCGCCGCCAAGGACGAAGGCAAGAACATGATGGACGACGACGACGATAGCGAGATGGACGGCGATCATGACGAGGATGACGAGGAGGATGACGAGGACACACCCAAGGCGTCGGTCCTCAATTGTCGCATGGCCATTGACGAGGAGTAAGAGGTTCCGTGGCCAATAATGGGATAAGACTCGACTGCACAGGACTTTTATTACCTGTTTCTTTCAGCCGCGAGTCTGGTATTGCCTCAGTTTCCTTCTATGGCGGCGATGGATGGACAAAGAGACTCCGAAATGTTATTGGGAGGCTTGGGAATTCTGGCAAGACGGCTGAGGCGGTGGTTGGATCAAGGGTAGTTGGTTGGTCGTCCTTTCCGTTCTAGCTGATTGATACATAGATAGCGAAAAAGGATATCGCTAAAACTTGGTTCCGGTAGTGGATAAATCAATATCACATCTGCAAGAGTGTCATGCAGCAATCACACCCCCTTCTGTCCTCCTCCACTACTCCAAGCCCAAAACGGTACTGCTATCCCATCAAACGCGGCAAGGCTACATACCCCACCAGATATGCGGGGAAATAACCAATGAGGGCCTAAAATGACGCTTTAGATGTATGGTACTTCTATTTACAGTTATTTTTGCT
>PUHP01000880.1:0-15876 GCA_006783085.1 Colletotrichum shisoi | reverse complement strand
GACCAGGGGTGTCTGCTCTACCGGGCGTCCCCTCTACCCTCCCTTCGCGGCTTCTCTCTTCTTTGCTCTCCATGTCACCTCAACCCTCTTGTCGCCTCTTTCTGCAGATAATCCATCATCGCCAATAAAACACCCCAAGTTCGAAGTGGTTACCGACATTCGGGGCCCAGACAAGAAGGAAGAACCACAAAAAGGAGCACGCTAGGACATGACTTCCGTCTTGAGATCCCCCTGTCGCATTGATGGCCCCCCTCCCCCCCTCGAAGCGACCCCAGATGAGGCAGAGATCGGCTTCTGGA
This sequence comes from Colletotrichum shisoi, assembly GCA_006783085.1. NCBI lineage: Eukaryota > Fungi > Ascomycota > Sordariomycetes > Glomerellales > Glomerellaceae > Colletotrichum > Colletotrichum shisoi. Next base: position 15,577 of record PUHP01000880.1, on the reverse strand, counting down.
GAAGAGGAGGAAAAAAGAAGTAATCAAGGTCCGCGGTTCCAAACTTGCTAGCCTCCGGAGACACATTTGGCGCACCACCAATGAAACTTCAGAGACGGCATGCTGCATGGCAGGATGCCATACCCATGTTTAAGGGGCTCTGGGTTTTTTTTTGGTACCGATCACATAATTGCCACAGTATAGCTCAATGCGGCTCCCAGTTCCTAGCTCACAGGCGAGTGACGTTCGTCTCCGTGGCCTCCTGAAAGCCAGTGATTCTTGCCGTTGGGCTTGGTCGAAGTGGAAGCCTCAAGGCCCGGGACAATCAAAATGTCGAGTACGTAACGGCTTATCGACTACGGCCACTCGGCATTCGTTTTCTGCAGCGATCTTAAAAGACCAAGCAGACCATTCTGGCTTGCAAGCACGATCGTCCTCAGCTCGACAGGGAACGTTACCCAAACGCAGCTAGCTAGCTACCTTGGATGCATATACATCAGGAGGGTTCCTTGCAGCTCATCGATCACTTCTTCGCTTGAAGCGGAGCCAAAAGTACCTACCATGAGCGCCTCTCGAGAAGTAGATCATTGTAGACCATCGTCCCTGTCTGGCAACATGCCACCTGGTCGTAGACCGTGAGACGGCGCGCGGTTGACTTCACGTCATGTTGCCACTTGGCAAGAGGCCTCACTTGCGCTCGGGCAAAGGGCTCAAACGACTCCTGGATGATCCTCATACACATACTTCGTTTGCTGGTCTCGACAACCTTGCTTTCCATTCCTATAGGGCCGCTCAAGTGTCCGTGGTAATCGTACAAAGTTGTTGTCTATCGCATTCGACTCCTCTATGCATTCCCAATCCCGGCAGAAGCAATAGCCCCGGATACCCAGCGGCGTCACCCGATGTTCGAATGGATCAAGCGTAGAAGTTGACCGTCTGGAATGGGTCAGTATACGGACAACCAAAGGGCGGGTACCGATGAGACTTACGTCCTTCTTCTTGGCTTGCACCTCGGCAATAGCGTCCACGTAGTGCTCGTGACTGATCTTGTTCTTGCCCATCCGCAGGGCAATCATGCCGGCCTCGACACAGACAGCCTTGAGCATGGCACCTCCAAACTCGTCCGTACTGCGGGCCAATTCGCCCCAGTTGACGGCGGGGTCGACCTTCATCTTGCGAGAGTGAATCTTGAGAATCTGGGCGCGAGCCTCCTCGTTCGGCAGGGGGAACTCGATCTTTCGGTCGAGACGACCGGAACGGAGAAGCGCGGGATCCAAGACGTCGACACGGTTCGTGGCGGCCAGAACCTTGATACGGTCGTCTGATGCGAAACCGTCAAGCTGGTTGAGGAGCTCAAGCATGGTTCGCTGTACTTCTCTGTCACCGCTCTTCTCGCTGTCGAAACGCTTCGTACCAACGGCGTCCAGCTCGTCGATAAAGATGATGGCGGGCGCCTTCTCCTTGGCGAGGGCGAAGCAGTCGCGCACGAGCTTGGCGCCGTCGCCGATGAACATCTGCACCAGCTGGGGGCCGGCCAGCTTGAGGAAAGTGGCGTCGGTTTGCGCTGCGCAGGCTCGGGCCAGGAGCGTCTTTCCGGTTCCGGGGGGGCCGTACATCAAAGCGCCTGTAGAGAGTTAGTAATCGGAGGACTGTCCGCGTTGCGTCGCCAAACGTACCCTTTGGCGCCTTGATGCCAATCTTCTTGAACCTCTCCGCTTCCTTCATGGGCCAGACAATGGCCTCGACCAGCTCCTCAATCTGCTTGTCCAGACCGCCGACATCTGTGTACTTCTCCGTCGGCTTCTCGTCCACCTCCATGGCCTTGACTCTGCTGTCGTACTCAGCCGGGAGCGTATCGAGGATGAGGTACGAGTCCTTGTTGACACCGATAAGGTCACCAGGCTTCAGGGTCGTGGGATCAACCAGGCCGATAAGCGGGAGGAAGATGGTTTGTCTCGTCGACGTCTTGATGACAGCGGACTTGCCCACGCGGGTGGCATCCAGATCGATGTTGGCGCCCTCTTCCAACGACTCGGCAGTCGGGTCGAGATCAAGAAGTTCGACGACGTTGCCGACAAGGTAAGGTAATTGCCTGTGAGAGTGGAGCGTCAGTCAGTCAGTTGATCGATTTCGTCATCGGACGGCGGGTGGACGAAGGGGTATCATACCGGTTGTTGGCGATCTTGTCGTGGTTCTCCTTAATCTTCTCCCCCATGGTAGCCTTCTCGTGGGTCAGCCGTTGCAGCTCGCTGCGCATGATCCTTGAGTCGTTCTCGAGCAGGCGTTTGCGGGTCTGGATGTCCTGGGTGCTAAGGCTCAAGATCTCGTCATCAAGGATGTCCTCCTCTTCCTCGGCATCCTTCATGTCCCCATCGCCCTCGCCGGCAGGCTTCTTGTTGTCCTTGTTGTCCTTGTCGCCATCGTCCCTCTTGTCGTTCTTGTCGTGACGATCGAGGTCGTCGAGCTCTTCAAGGGTCGACATGGTGGCAGGGGGGTCGGAAGCCGTGAAGGGTATTAAAGGTAAAGGGTCGTCAAGCGTGCAATTGGCCGGGTCTCTATCGTCAACACGTGAGGGGGTGGGGGATGGTGATGGATCGGGGTTGGGTGCCGTTTTTCTTCGTAGTGGGTTGGTGATGGGAACAGAAAGGGACAGCTTCGGAGCTGCGTAGGTAGTTGAGGTACGGGCAGTGAGGCTCGAGCTAGCTAGACCTCAAGGCAAGCAACAGTCGCGCGTAATCAGCCTGGTGTTGCCCTGTGCGCCCGGTAGCCACCGCTTGCCGGAAGCGCTAGGAGGAAAGTCCGACCGGATCCGGTCACAGTGTTGATAATTGCAAATATGATATTCGACACTGTACCGTGAGATCAAAGGACCACCCATCTTACACCATGTTCAACACATGTTCTCATCGCGTGTTCTGGCATACAAATAAGCCTGGCCTATATCCTCGTTCATTCTGCATTCATGATTCTTAACGTTTCATTTACAAGAACAAGTAACACATCTGTCGGGCCGCAAGGCCCAAAGCCGGGACGGCGAGAGAAGACACTCCCAGACTGATTAAAAGGGTATATGATATGCAGAACAACAGTCATTAGGCCACGCCCTCGCCGTCTCACGGCATACCTCCCGAGACTATCGCCATAAGGCCTCATTCATCATCCAGAATCCGGCTGGCTAACGAGCCGATAATGGGAACCTCAAATCTGCAAGCTGTCAGGGCTCGCGCCAAGCAACATGCGTTTGTGTGTGTGTGTGTGTGTCATGCTATGCACAAGTTGCAACATACCTATCGAGCGTGTCCGCATCCTGATACGCCTTCAAGGCCAGCCAAATGATGATGAACAAGTCGCCGACGAAGAAGAACCAGCTGAGGAACTTGGACCACGAGAGGAACACCAGGTGAAAGACCATGATGGCCGTAAATAGCAGCGAGGACTGCCATGCGTGAAACCTGCTTAGTGTCAGCGGCATTTCGATCCCTAGCAGACGGAGGGCATCGATACTTCCAAGCGCATAGCCTCGAGGGGTGAGCTCAATGCAATGGCCCGGCGACCGACGTCCACGTCTACCTCCGTCTCCACGTCCAACATACCTGACATAATCGCTATTCCGCTCCCCAATCAGCAGCAGTATCGCTCCCAGTGGCGGCAGAGCCAGGTAGGCCAGCGCGGCCTCGTAGTCCAGCCTGATGCCCAGGCTCGTGTCGAACTCGCTCACGCCCTCGCGGTGCGCGTCCGCCGCCGGGTAGGAGCCGGGCAGGGTCGGCTGCCACCCGCGCTGAGGCTGGGGGTGCTGTAGCGGCGGCGGCGACGGCTGGCCGTAGGGCGAGAAGGGTCTTCGGAAATCGGCAGAGGCGCGCGGCGATGCGAGGGGAGGGGAGAGGGCTCGTTCGCGCTCCGGCGGGGAGGACTGGTAGGGAGCGAAGTCCATGGTCGTGGGTGACAGTTCGTGGTCTGTTTAGGGAGGGAGGGGGGGGCGAGTGGAGAAGCCGAAAAAGAGGGCGATTGAATAAAAAGGTCGAAGTCGTGGGCACGAGTTTGCGGATGGGTGTCGGGGGCTTCTTGCGCAAGATGTTGTTGTAATTGCTGTTGCTGTGTTGTAGCTTTTAGGGAATCGAGGACGAATCGGGAGGAGAGGTACGTCAGCTGGAGGAATTGAAGAGCTCAGAAACGCGCAATGCCATGCATGGCGTCGGGCACTTCTCCGCGCCGAGGCACCGCCTGGAGATGGTGGGCAATATCCGTAGACTGCAGTGGAACACCACCGCTGGAGACAGTTGCTCCAGGCCTAAATTAGGGGTCTTCCTGGACCGACGGCGGGTTCATGCAGGCCGCCCGCAGCGGTCACTGTTAGTGTAAATGTCGACCGCCCCACAATTTGCCGGCCCGGTCGATGTCAGACCGGAACACACAATTTCACACATCAGGTCGTTGGGAGCTGTCTTCAGCGTTGTCTCCTGAAATCATGATCATCTCATCAGGTCCCGAGTTGCAAGACTATATCAAAGGGGGGCTACGCAGCTGAGGCAAACAGTGCCCTTTCGTACCTGGCAATTAACACATGCTCATCTGGAATTCCACGCCAGTAACACTGCTCAGTATGCCACGCTCACTTCAGGTTGATGAAGCTGGTAGCTGTGGATACTACCACAGATCCTCACCCCCCGCGCCCCCCCCTATCATTGTCGAGTGGTATCTCCCAACTTTTAGTGATTTAGGTAACAGAGAAACTAGCTGTCCATCAATTTACAGAGAATATAATCTCAAGACCAACCAACCAACATACGCGGGTGAACACAGATGCTTACTCGACCCCGCTGCCGTGAACAAACAGTTTAGCTCTATAGTAGAGATCCGTATCCCTGATAATACAGACTAGTACAGCCCTATCATACAACCCCTTCCCAATAGCTCTACTCGCTCTTCGTCTCGCCATCGGCCTTCGTCTCGCCCTCCTTGCCCTCGTCCTCCAACTGCGTCCTCCGGCCCTCCAAGGCCAGCCACAGGCTCTTGCTGCCGCCCTCGAGGGCCGTCGTGAGACCCAGACCCGCGCTCTGCAGCAGGTAGACGAGCTGCGCGCGCAGGCCTTCAAGGCCGCCCTCGATGCCGCCGACCCACTTGACGCCCTCAACGTCGACCACGTCCCCGTCAATGCGACCGCCGACGAGCAGCAGCTTCTGCAGCGCGGACTGGCACAGCGGGTCGTAATAGCCGGGGTTCTTCTTGCGCGTCGGCGCGGGGAAGTCGGGCGGGCTCGGCGAGAGCACCCTCAGCGCCGCGGCCAGGTGCGCGGGCGAGACGGCCGGAAAGACGAGGGCCGCCGTCGGGCCGCACAGCAGCGGCGAGATCTGGGCGTAGGCCGAGTCCTCGGGGGGCTGGAAGTCCTTCATAGCCTCGTAGGCGGCCGTGCTGAGGTCGTGCACGTGGGGGCCCCGCGGGCCCGTCTGCACGCCAGCCTTGGCCTTGGCGGTGTCCGGGTCGTAGAACTCGGCCAGCTTGAGGGCGACGTTGAACATGCGCGTGCGCAACACCTGGAGGTGGACGTCGCGGCCATCGACGGCGGCGCCCTCGGGCGTGGCGGCGGCGAGTGCGGCGTTGAGCTCGCGGCGGAGCGAGGACCACTCGTCGGCCGTGAGGTTGCTGTGCTGGAAGAAGAGGATCAGGGGCGTCGTGCGGAGAAGCGACGTGTAGGTGCGGATGAGCTGCGACTTGCGCGTTTCGGGAGGGCGGGCCGAGGGGGGCTTCGTCGGCGGGACGTAGTCGGCGGGCAGACGGAGGGACGACAGGTGGCTCGAGGCGGCCGGGGCGGCAAAGCGAGCGGTCGATGTCGAGAGGTATCGTACCACGGGGAGAGAAGAAGAAGAAGAAGGAGAAGCCGAGGGGGACGATGCCGTCGCCAGCCTGCGCAGGGCGCGCGCGGCCTGGTGTGGTAACCGAGGTGGCATTCTGCGAGAGAGGGAGGATCTGTCAGCATGATTTACGGTCTGAGGGTCTCTAATAGCCGAAGATATCTGGGTCCCTGAGGCTTGGGGGGTTAGAGTCATACGTGTCTGGTATGCAGGAGTCGGTCTGCCAGAGAGTCCTGCTGCGTGAGAGGATGGAAAAAGTCGAGATGGAGCGAGAGCCTCTTTCCCGAGCTTCATTATTCGGGGGACAAATTTCATATGGTCCGTGCACGGCGACCAATCCTCATTGGCCAATCACATTTATGCATGTTCAGTTCATCGCATTTATCCTCTAAGCCAAATGTCTGAATGTACGGATACTCACTCACTCACTCACTCACTTACATTTATCTTACCTTCATCTCACTGTTAAACCCTTGACAATCTGGGCACTTACTACCTTAAGTCTGACGCAGTACCATTTAACTTGTCAATACAAGCCCTGGTAGTATCGAACTCTGGGTGAATTGCCATCTTACACCAAGTGGCTATCTACTGAAGCCTGAAGGCGAAGGTCGCACGAATCCTGACTCCAAGCCGTTCATACCAATCGATCAAATGTCCAGCTGTCGAACCCCTCCCATCATACCTAGGCCATGCTTCGAATCCCCGACGCTTCACAAATCTCTCTCTCTGGTCTCGTTTTCAACAACGGTCACATCGTGATGAGCCTTGCTTTGCGATCAGAAAACCCGGGTCCGTCGCCTCGTAGGGGCTTCCAAACCCAGAAAAAGGCACGCAGTCGTCCATTGAAAAACCCAGCCTGTCATCACTCCTTCATCACTTACTTCTTCGACTTCAAAAGGCTCGCAACGTGAGCTCGGATCTTTTCCATGCACTCTTCGGAGTTGGACGAGGTGAGGTACGCGCCGATCGCCACCCAGATCTGGGCCTCCTCCGTCGACATGCGCATGATGCACTCGGACGCGGCCTCGGGCTCCATCATCCTGCGGAGCTGCGTCAGCGAGCTGCCAGAGCGGTCGCCGAACAGGCGGTCGCACTGCTTGTAGAAGATGTCGATGTGCGCCGGCGCGATGCCGCTGCGCGTGAGCCACGCCCGCTCCATCTTGCGAAACTCGTCCGCCGAGTGCGACGCGCCGACGCCAAAGTGCTTGGCCGCTCGGCCGCCGAGGAACTTGACCGAGTCGAAGGGCGTGCCGCGCTGGCTGTGCTTCCGGAGGCGGTCGACCCAGAGCGCCGCGAGCCGCAGCGTCTCGGACCCGGCGCGGAGCGTCTTGTGCCGCGCGACGAGCTCGTCCTTGATGATGACGTCGTAGGTGCGCCGGTCCATCCAGATGTTCTCGTAGACGTCGCACTCCTCCCGGCTGTTGGTCACGCCGAAGCCGAACTCGTGCGAGTAGGGGTTCGGGTCGATCACGAGGTACTGCCGGAAGACGTCCTGCTCGCGGAGGCGGTTCGTGATGTCCTGCAGGATGCGGTCCGAGATCGCCATGACGGCGGCCGCCTTTTCGTGGAACTTTTCCTCCGTGAGGCGCGGCACCTGCCACGCGCCCTTGATGGTCGGGTGGTGGATGCTAAAGTACGTCTTGATGCACTCGGCCCAGGTGAAGGACACCGTGTCGCGGCACGCCACGAGGCCCTCCTGCTCGGCCGGGAACCAGTGGGGGGGCATGCCTCTCAGCACCGTCGACGAGACGCAGCTGGCGTGTCTGGACTTGATGAAGGCGGCGAAGGGCAGCACGATGTCTTTGAAGCCGAACTTGGCGCCGAGGAGGTCGATGATGTAGATGTCATCCGGGTTCGAGCCCTTGAGGCGGCAGTTGAGAACCGGATGGGGCCAGAACATGGGGTCTTTGCCCTTGGCAATCTGGAGCTGGAGGCCCTCACGGCACATGTTGGCCGCGAGGCTCGTGATGCTGTTGGCGTTGCGGACATAGACTTCGGTCTCAACAATCATATCGCAGTGGGCTGCCAGGGGGTGGGGGTTGGAAGGGTTAGCTTTCATCTGAGCAATGTCTGTAGATTGTAGAAGAAAATTAAGGAGAAGAAACACTCACGTCCAATGGTCTCCTGGATGATGGGCTGGAGGTGGTAGTAGAGGTTATTGCCGGCATCCCAGGCCATGACCTTGCCAATGTCGTTCTCCGACTTGTTCGAGAGGAACGACTGGCCGAGGGGGAATACCTGCTGACCGACCCAGTAGTTGGCGTTGTGCACTCCCGGAGAGACGGCCATGCGCGGCACACCGCGGCGGTCGACCTTGTCGCTGATGCGGTTCTGGACCTGGTTCACGGCGCGGATCTGGACGCCGACGCAGTCGACGGCCATGCCCGAGTAGGTCGAGGCCATGAACTTGGAGGCGACGCCCTTGAGGAGGAAGACGGCGCGGAGGAAGCGCTTGCGGCGCTGGCAGTCGTCGTAGTGGTCGGCCCAGTCGTCCTTCTGGCACTTCTTGGAGCAGTACATGCGGCGGAGGTCCGGGGAGAAGCTGGAGTAGCAGCCGTGGCAGTAGAACATGCGTTTGCCGTGGGCCTCGCCGGTTCCGCCACGCTCGATACCGCACTTGACGCAGTTGTCGCGAACGAGGGCCTCGCCCATGCCGCTGGCGCTCGCCTGGTCGCGGCGGTGTTCGAGGTCGGCGTCGGCGTCGCGGCGGCCGCGGTGGATCCAGCGGGCGTACTTGAGCCAGTCGTTACGGTTGATGTAGGCCTCGCCGGGGCAGGGCTTGCCATCTTCGCTGACGGGGCACTTGTGGCCGGGGGCGAGGTCGATCTGGTCTCTGTCGATGGGCGCGATCTGGGAGACGGCGAGCTGGCCGAGGAGCTGGGCGAAGACGCAGCGGATGGAGCGATCGGAGCGCTCCCAGAGAGAGAAGGCGAAGCGGGCGGCCCACCAGTACTCGTGGGCGTTCTTGTTTGCCGACGCGGCGATGACGCTCTCAATGCACGAGTTGGCCAAGGGCCACAGAGCGAGGGCGAAGCGGCGGTCGTGGTCAGCGGCAGCCTCGGGGTCCTTGAAGCCCCAGTCGTCATCCAAGACGCTGGGCAGGGCGACGAAGAGCCGGTCGACGGGGTCGCCGCGCATCTTGTCGTAACGCGTGGCGCGGTCGAAGTAGTCGGGGAGGCCGTCCTGCCAGAGAATGTAGTCGAGTTCGCGGAGGTTCTTCTGAGTCTCCTCGTCGAGTATGTCGGGGTCTCTTCGCTCCTGAGGGGATATCGAGAGTCAGCGAGGAGAAGCGAGATGAGAACGGGAGACGAAAAGGAGAGGAGACGAGAGGCGATGAAATCAAGAGGAGACGAGACGAGAACGGAATGAGGCGAAAGGAGACGAGAGTGAACGGAGATGAAAAGGAGACGAGACAAAAATGAGAGGAGGTGAGAGGAAAAACAGAGAAGAACCAGGTGTGACAAGAGACGAGAACGACAGGGGATGAGACGATGAGATGAGGCGTACCTTGGAGCCCGAGACGTCGATGAGGCGCAAGAGGTGGTCCTTGTCGGTCGACGGGAAGAACGACTTCTTGTCCGAGTCGTAGAGGCCGTTGGACGCCATCCTGAAAGCTCTGACGAAGCGGCCGATGGCTAAATCCGGCTTCGAGGGGACGAGGAGGTATGTGATGAAGGTGACGAGGTCGGTGAGAGGGAAGAGGGAAACGCCCGGCGCGTGGAGGGTGAAGCGAAAAACGACGCGTCCCTGCCGTTGTTGGTTGTTTGTTCGGACGGCGGCGGAGTCGAGAACTTCGATTTCGACAGAGTTGCCGTCGCGTTTCTGCTCGTTGCTGAATACGCGCTGGACGGCCGAGAAGAGCTCGACGGCGTCTTCGCCTTGGCCCGAGGCCGTGGGCGCCGCCGCGTTGGACGAGAAGCCCTCCATCGTGGGCATTTTCTTCTCTTCTTTTTTTGTCTTGTTTTTTTATATCCTGTCTTTTCCCTCTCGTCCCCCCCTTCGCTGTTCTTTTCCCTTGGGATGTTCGACTTTTGGCCTTCGAGTCTCGAGTTTCGATTATTCTTTTCTTCTTTTCAAGTGAACAGTCAGCCTCTATACTCTGAATAGCAGAACTCGGACGTTTGCATCGCATCTCTCTGAAACAGAACACTTACGATACTTGGAAGCCACCGGTTTTTGGATGAGATGAGGTTGGAGAAGGTTGGTTTGTTTCTTCGAAGCCTCAAAATCTTCGGTTTATGTGGCAGAAAAGAAATAAGAGAAAGAGGCCAAGGGATACCTGGCCCTTGTGAAGAGAGACGGAAGGCCAGAGGCAGAATTCCTAGTGATCGAGGGGCTACGGGCATCAAGCGGACACTAATGGAGCTCACAAGTGCTCACCAGGACTCAGCAGACTGTTGGATATTTCCTAGTCTCCATCCTTGTTACAGGCCAGCCTGTGTTTCTTTTCAGTCTCAACTTTGTTCTTACTTCGTCGTACTCACGCATAAGGACTAACACCAGGTTGAATGACATTCGTGTCTGTGTTTGGAGGATCGAGATACAGGGATGAGAAACAGGACGGGAAACAGGATGGGAAATAGGATGGGAAACATAAAGTCTCCATGACAGCAAGCAGCCGAGAGCAGTTGGGACTTTTACGAAAGAATCCAGCAAGTTTCCGGCCAACAACCCGACAACTCACATTCCATAACAATGGCACAAACAACCGTCCTCTGGCAAGACAGATCGGGGAAGGGATAGACAGCAGACAAAAAGTCACCTTCAGGACTGACAACCTGGAGAGGATCCAACAATGCCATTTCGTCTCTAAGCCAATGACACATCAATGCTCCAGAGACAAATCCACCCCGGGTGCTCTCGGCTGGTTGGGCCACCAGGAGGCCATATACCGCCCAACGCCCTCGTACAAGTCGACTCCCGGAGCGACACTTGCTCGTTTCTCGTTGTCGTCTTTCTCATCCTCCTCGCCGCCGTTCCCGCGTCCGGCCTCGTTCCTAGCTTCCATGTCAGCGGCCTCGAGATCGGCGACAAAGGGGCCCTTACACGCCGCCCACGGCCGGAACCTGTCCCACCACAGCGTCCACATCCGGTCCTGCGCGTTCTGGTCGGCGTCCCGGAGCACCACGTACCCGCGGCCGTACGCCTCGCGGTAGGCGCCGATGACGATCTTGTCCGCCGCCGCCGCCACCGCCGCGCCGGACGGGTCCCAGTCCCAGGGGTACGCCTCGGCAGCGACCTGCCTCCGGCGCCAGGCGTCGAGGCGCATCATCGCCCGCAAGATGTGGTCCCGCGCCGTGTCTGTCTCCGAGCCGTGCTGGTAGAACGAAGGCTCATCGTGACGGTCCGCTAAACCCTGCGAAGCAAGTGAAGTAGGCAGGCCGTCGTCGGTGCCCTCGGGATCCCGCGCCCACTCCTCACCCTTGAACTTTTCGGCCGCCATGTCAAGCACGCCCTCGACCCAGAAACACTTCGTCAGGGCCCCCTTGCCGTCGACGACGGAGGAGATGTACTCCGCCGTCGCCCGAACCACTGGCGGTGAGGTCGCAAACGCGACGAAGGCGCTGTGGCGCATCCCCGCGGCCTCGAACGCGAAGATGAGCTCTCTCAGCAGGTGGTAGTCCGCTTCGAGGTCGACCGGCGCGAGGAGGGGCACAGGAAGGTTCTCAGCGTCGACCCCTCCGCCAATGTACCGGCATGCTTCCTTGGAGCACCCGTCGAAGCCGCACCAGCGCCACTCCGTGCCGGGACGCCTGCCGCCTGAGGCGGCCGTGTTGCGGTCGTGGTAGGTCATCTGGACCCCGCGGCGCCGGTGGAGCATCCGGTGGTAAATTTCCAGGGGCTTGTCGTGGACGAAACGGCTGGACGCACGCCGTATCTCGGGAGTTGACTGTTGGCAGGAATCGCGGCCGACAGTTGGATCGGATCCCTTGTCTGTGGTCGACGAGGAGGGAGGGGGTTCCCGAGAGCTTTGCCCGGATGCCGTTGAAGAATCGGCCGGCTGCAGAGGTGTGCTGTTTGTCGAAGCTTCTGTGCTTTCTTGACTGAAGTCCTGTGCGAGGAAGTTGTCCGAGGTAGGCCCCCGGAGGCGCGGCTGCTCGCTGTCGGGGGATGTCAAAGGGGGGTTTACGCTGGATGATGACATGGACGGTGTCGTCGAGGTAGGGCTTGCGGTTCGACACAACACACCACCGAGGTGCTTGGGTTTGGGCCTTATCTTTGCCGGAAGTTGGTCGTAAATACCTTCCGAGAGATCGGTGTCTGAGATGTCGAAGGAGCCATCGGGGTCGTCAGCGTCTGAGCAGCTGCTGGAGAGGGGAGAGCCCGGGTCCTTGGGGACGGGAGGGGGTATGCCAGAAAGCTCGCTGTGCGTGTTCTCGCAGACGTCGGAGACACCGGGAATGACTAGATGGTCATCGGAAGATTGTGACATATTGGGTTGAACAACTCTGGTTACTAGTAGAAAATATAGAATATCTGGAAGACGCCAGTCAGCTGAGTAGGTGAAGTAGATTGAGTTTCGGGGGGTTTCCTAGCATTGAGAGATGTTATGTATTCATGGAGTTTCTTTTTGCCTTGTAATTGAACATACTCCAGAAGTAAGTGAACAAGCCGGAAGTCCAGGTGAACATGGTTGGTGACTCGGACCGCATTGTATTAATGTCAATGTTTCACAGACAATCTATCAAGGCACCCAATGTTCCGAATCAAGAGCCACAAGATACGGCTCTAATCGGTTCTTCTCATAACCTGCTCGGAGACTGATTTTATAAGAGTAAAGAAAAATAAGTCTGAACTTCTCATCACCAAAGCTGATATAGGAATGATTAATGAATAAGAACAATATTATCTTTAATGTTCTGCAGAACGCTTCCGTACTGATGCTGGATCAATTTGAACGGCACCGATATGACAAAGAAATATGTAAGCAATAACAGTGACACGTATGATGATTGCAAGTAAATATTAGGGAAGAGGGTAGTTATGCCAGTCCGCAGATGACTCTTTTCCTTCATCCCATCTGTGTAACAATACTTACAACCATAAAGTAGAGACCTCTACGCCAAAAATTGGGAGCTCAAACTGTCGACTCCTTTTTCTTTCACTACTTTGCTAATGGAGCGAATGTGAGACTAGAGCACCACGGCAGAAACTGACAAAAGGACAGACGCAGGAAGTACCAAATACATACAGTGTCCCTTGACCAGCCAGGGAGCCCCTGAGTCATTAAATTAGGCACAAGTCAAAGCCCTCAGTCCAAATCCTCATCAACGACCTTTACCCATCCCTTGTCTTCATTAGCAGTACACACATGGCATACTTTGGGGTCCTGTGGCAGTGGATGTGCGTCATCTGGGGAAGTAGCTTGGTGTTCGGCCGAGGCCATCTCCCGCCTACGACGGGAAGTCTCCTGGGCCAAGTCTTCAGTACGACGGGATCTGGCCTCGTAGCCGGCCACGAGCTGCTTCACGCGGCCATTGCCCACGGACCCGGTACGTTGGACGGTGGACTTACCCACATCAGATTGCGCGTAGACGTCGGGCGATGCAACGGTGTTGCTGCGAGCCAGTTGGATTTGCGAGCCCGTCCACTTCGGCTTGGCGGTCTTCGATGTTTCGGGCAGAGGGCCGGCGAAGTCGGCGGGGGCGTCGGAGGGGCGGTTGTCCTCGAGCTGTCGGAAGACGCGCTCGCTGTAGGCCTCAGCGCTCGAGCAGTGTTCCGAGTGAGATGTCATATTGGAGATATTTGAGTGGTCTGAAAAGATGTAAGAAGCTTGAGGTAGATGGCTGCTTCTAGGCTGGGAGGCACGTTGTCTCGTGAGAGAAGAAGCTTGCATAGTGCTGCCATGAAGCTATATAAAAAAAGCCTGAGGACTGGTCTCTAAGCCCTCTGAATGATAACCAACGCTTCAAAGTTGGGCCAGACTTGTGAGAGAGATGCTGGTTTGCAACAGCGGTCATTGTTTTTTATTATTCTTCATTTGGTTTTTAAAACAAAGGCTTGCCTCAACACAAATTGCCAGCCCTCACTCAGACTTTCTACACAATTAGGGGACAGATCCATGGACAATGTTCCAGAGGAGAAAAGGAGCCATGTTGTTCTTTGTTCTTTGCTACAACCTGATCCTGTAAGATGAAGTCTGCAGAACGCCATCCTCATCTTGCTCGTCAGAAAACCTTTGCTCTACTTCATCGCCTAGCTCTATACTATGCAAAGGTTGTGCCTCCTCGGCCAGTGTGTCGCCTTGTAGCTGTTCTCCCCGGTACTTTGGGTTTCCAGTGGCCTGTCGCCTTTTGAGGATCAAGAGAGTCGCGACCCCAGCCATGACCACGTTGATCCAGGAGAAGAGAAGGAACGGTCGCCCCAGACGAGGATTCATGCGTTGATCGTCAGGGAAAGTTTCGTCCACCGCAGCAAGATAACTGACGAATGACCTCGCGCACCAGGGATCGTAGGAAGAGGAAACGGAGAAGAATAAAAAGGCCTTACCGTATGCCCCAAGACGTACATGGTCCCACGCATTCTCTCCGAGAGCCTCCATCTCTTCCTCTGTGCCTTTCGGATAAGCACAGAATGTTTCCAGCCACCGCCACCGACAAGCACACTTCATGCGATTAGGTTGATAGGCAATGAACCACTCGTTCAGTATCACCATATACCCGTAAAACAAGGCAAAGATGGACCAGATGAACCGCGCCCAAGCGACTTTGAGCTTGTATCGGGACTCGTAGTTATCCGCGAAGGCCTGGAAAAAAGCGTTGTCGCACTTTTCATGTGCAACCTTGCCGTCCAAGGGTACGCAGTCGTATATGACATTAGGCATCTGCATGCCATCTGCGGCTTGGCGCATGTATGCCACCGGGCCGAAGGATATGCGTGGGCCGGCGTAGATGACGCCGCCGAGATGGACGTACCACCCGTTCTGGATATGCGCTGGACAATAGGGGCTCTCCCACCCGAAAGCATTGGGAAACCAGTAGAAGTCGAATAGCATCACTGGCCCGTCGTGGCCGCGGAGACCTGAAAAGGGGACCCCGCGATACTGTGAGGTTTCGTTAGACATGGCCTTCGATTAACCTGGACAGCTAAGAAACGCGGGGGGACACGGGGCATGTTACGTACCGAGACCATCGCCAGATCAGTCATGGCAACACCGAGGGTAGTCGGCCGATGCCGGTTCGGAAATAGGAACGTGCCCGGAAGCATGAGGAACGCCGTCATCAGAACCGGTAGGGCGATGAGCCATCTGCTAGTGACGAGTAACAGCCTAGCGGGCGACGCCGTCTGTCGCAGCCAGCGTCCCACCATAGTTGCTTTAGGACAGACCGGTAAGGCTAGGCTTAAAAAAACCCACGGGTACCCGAATGGGTGAATACCTATCTAACCCATGGGTTTGATATAGGTACCTATATGGGTTATAGGTTAGTATAGGTTATAGGTTTTTTGTGGATGCGTGGGTTATGGGTTTATAGGTTAGACCTATATAGGTATTATTAACTTATAGGTTTAGGTATTTTAGGTACCTATTAAAGATACTATATAAAAGTAAGGAAATATGAAATTTACAACCTAAATACAAGTAAATAATAAATATATAGGAAATTAAAAAGAAAGCCTAATTCTATACTTTCTAACGCTTTGATAGTAATTTAGAAGTAAATACATCCTTATTATCCTTATTATCCTTAGAAACAGAGGATAACAGCTCTGTTTAGGACCTAGAAGGTTAGCTACAACTAAAGCTT
>PUHP01000879.1:2614-14352 GCA_006783085.1 Colletotrichum shisoi | reverse complement strand
TGATAGGATTTTGATAGTTAGGCTAAAGCCTTACACCTTCTATACTTCTAATTCTCTTTACAACTTTTTATTCTCCTTTTTAACTTCTACATACTAAAGTTAAGCTTATATTATTTAAACCCTACTATCCTAATTAGGATTATACTAGTCCTTAATTTTCTATGCTTTGTAGTAGTAGCCTTACTAAGGGAAGAATTACTTAAGCTTATCCTTTAAGGTCTCTTTAAATTACTATTTCTTAAATATCTATAGGCTATAGGCTATTAGCTTGTATATTATTAGCTAGGTTGAAATAGGTATAATCTATATTTCCTATTTTATTAATTACTAGTACGTATCCTAAGGATCCTTTATTAGTAACCTAAGAGTAGACCTTAAAGGTTAGTAAGATTAAGATTACTTTCTTAACTAACTTTTTTAGTGTTTTTATAGTGTTACTTACAAAGTATAAAGTCTAATCAGGCTAACTCACGGCTTGCTGGGCCAAATATGCGGGGTCGTGGGTGATCATGCAGGTCGGCCTAACTTCAAGCCGCTCTTAGTCGGGTTGGCACTAATGGTGCACCGTAGTTTGGTCTCATGCCCGGGGTCGTCACTCCGGGATCCAAGGGCCATCGTAGACACAATAGTTTATGTGGATTAGAAGGTACAGTAGGAAAAAGTTGTTTCTTTCAACCCCCCCCCCCCCCCTTTTTTTTTTTGTGACGGTTGCGTTTGGTCTGCCTTCTAGCGGGTCACAATACGATCTCTCTTGGTAACGTCAGGGTGAAGTGTGTCGATGCGAGCTCACACGAATCGAACGCAGATAAGTTTTGCACCCGCAGGCCGTAGGCCGCACGAACTCTTGGTCGGTGTGACATTCGAGCAATGCTCTCCGCGCTGCCCCGTCCTCGGCTTGCCTTGTCAGTGAAAAACATGGATAAAGTGGCGTTTCTGGCTTGCAGATAGAGGTCTTTGCGGTCCCTCGACTGTGGAGCAATCATCTGCTCATCCACCACCTCGATCGGTCATCCCGCTTCGCTGTTGGTCCTTGGATCCATCCAGCTCCCTGTTTCTTGTCATCTCCCTGTCGGTTCCTCTCTTTCAGTTGGAAAATCCCTGTCTTATGAAGTTAAGACAAACGTCCACCCAAGGTTAGAGTGGAAAAAGACCAGGAAGACCGGAGCTGCTTGACAGTTGTGTTCACCCGCATTCTCTCTCTCACATCGTCTTGGCTCCAGCCAGATCTCGCCCGGACGAAGAACCGTGTGTCGTGTTGCTGACGCATCAAAGGAAAAACGTGGGCTCTCCCATACTGGCCCAGACTCTTGTCAGGTTACGACTTGGACGTTCACGCAACAACACTAGCGACGAACGGCAAGTTTGCTCAGGATATGTAGGGATTCATCAGCCAACAAGACCCAGCCGCATACATTTGTCATCATGGTATGTTTCCGCAAACATTGCGATTCTGCAACTATGGAGAGGGGCTCAGCATACGCTAGCTGGTAAACGCAAAATTACGACATGCAGTCTTGTCTCTCTGTTCCGCGGTGCGGGTGTGACGACGTTTATGCTGGCAAGCAGGAGATGTTTGTGCGCGTGTAACTGCAACTTGAAGAATCCCGTTGCACCCTGCACTCTGGACCCTTGGTACTGGACCGGACCTAGTGTCCTGATGATTCTCCTGGTAGACGACAGCTACGTTGCCGCGGGGCTTGTCGGTTCCCAACTTGCATGAATGGTTACTTACCTACTAACGTCGATGAGCGAGCCTCAGTTCACTATAACAAGTCCTCCCTTCGAGTCTTTCTGTGTTATTGGCACAGAAAATCTTCGAGATACCCCCTAGACGAAGGAAGTACCGCGCCGTCGCCCGTTCGTCTGGTCGGATATGGCTTCGCAAGAACACGGGAGCCATGAGGACACAGTTGTGGCTTTCGGACTATCAACCCGTTCGGAGACGTGTCCCTTAGCTTCTACTTCGGCCACGGCTATAGACTCTATTCCATTCCCAAAGTCCGCTTCCGGACTGCTTCAGGGTCTGGTCAGACAGGTAAGGCATGGGGATGTCCAGAACTTCGGCACGACGAGATCGGGAGCCACCCTCGAGGAAAGAATGCGACTAACCACCGAGGGTCGCAGACACAACTGCTGGCATGTCTCCAGTGGCTCGGCCAGTTTCAGATCCTATCGTACGTCCCGTTGACGAAAACCGTGGCCTACAACGACCTGGCCGGCCTGGCCGGCGTGCCTCCGGCGCAGATCCGGCGGATCGTGCGGATGGCCGCGACGGTCGGTATCCTCCGCGAGCCGAAGCCCGGCCACGTGGCACACACTCCGCTGTCGGCCCAGATGTACAAGAAGCCGTCATACTCGGATGCCGTAGGGTTCACTGCTGAGACTGTGGTCCCTACCTCGTTGCGCATGGCAGACGCCGCTCGGCAACAGATGCGATATCACCAGGAAGATGCCAACCCGTTCCAGACCGCCACGGACCCCTCGTTTTCCCTGGCGTCCGCGTGCGAGAGGGACCACAGGCCCCGCCGCAGAGCTGTCGCCTTTCGACGGTTGACAGCAGTCAACAGGACGAGTGCCGTGCTTGAAGTACTTTCCTCCGTGAACCTGGAGGAACTTGGACAGACCGTAGTCGACGTGAGTGCAATCCGATGACTGGCTGGAAGCTCATAATGAGAACGAAGTTGACCACGACGACATTGATGGCTGACGAGATGACGAGGCAGGTAAACTCTACTTCAACGGCGATCGCGAAATCTCTCCGTAGTCGCAACCCATCCCTTCACTTTGTGGTCCAGATGCACGAAGGCACCGAGCGGAAGACCGAGTCAGCGTGCTCGTCCCGACGAGTCGAAACCTCGAGTTGGCTTGAGATCCAAAACCGTGCTCCCGGAACGACGCAGAACGAGACCAACGCCGCGGTCTACCTGCTCCACGTCCCCGACCCCTTCTTCTACGCGTCCTCCCGCGCGCACGCCGAGGCCTGCGTGGCCGAGCTCCGCGCCCACTTCGACAGGCTACGCACCAACAAGACGGCCACCGTGACACTTATAGCGGACGTCGTCCCGGAGCGTAGCTGCAGCGGAGGCGACGGCGACGGCTCCCCGGGCGGGCCGGCGGAGGCTCGGGCTCGGCTGAACGACCTGCTGCTGCTCCAGGCGGGACACGACGTCGTCTTTGACGTGAAGCGGCTCCAGGCGCTTTTGGGGTTTGCCCGCGAGGGCGCGGACAAGGCTTCGGTGGTCAACCAGCTTTCGTCGGCGAGCCATTCGTTGGTTGCCTTTGTGTTGCGGTCCTGGAGTCTTCCGAGTTCAGGGCCATTTCCGTGGGGACATGAATCAAATCGAGTTTCTGTGCGCAATGAGACTACATCTTTATAAGATAGCCAAGGTCGAATTCAATAGAAGCCGCACCACCCGGGGAGAAAACAGTTCTCATACGGTTATATGTAATCCTATTGCAGACTGCCCTCGAGCCGATATTCGCCTATCATGGTCAGATGTTGCTGAAAGGCATCCGCAGGGGCTTCTTCAGACCTACGCCTCGACGTGCTGGTCAGACCGGATCCCGCGAACATGCCTAGCTAGATCTTACGCGCTCAAAACATTCGTACCCGAAACAGTCACGCGTCTTCACGCTCAAAGACCGGAATGGCAAGCTTAACCCCCCCCCCCTCATGTAGTCAACGTGTAATTAGGCAAGCTTTCCGATGCTGTTGTTCGCGAGTTCCCCAAATCCAAGCCTCGAAGCTCTGCGCCAAGACACGTGTGCCCAAGTCCAGAGTCCTAAGGGTGAAGCCCGGGTCCTGTGTGGTGGTTTTTGAAAGGAACCAGATGCATAGGCCCAACACGAGCAAATAACTGCTCGCTTTTCTTTGGTTCGTGGATCCCGAGTCGCTTATCCCTCAGGCGTATGTGTGTATATATACATGTATATGCTGGTTGTGTGCGTGCTTCAGTGCCACCTCAACTCCTTGCGCAACTGGAAAGTGGTACGAGTCCAGCGCAATGACAAGAAAGACGTCTCCGCGGTTAAGACCTACGTGCTTGTAAGCACGGGGAGGAGTCCGTCAAGGTTCTACAGTGTTGGTGTTGAACCCCGGACGCGGGAGGCAGGTTGAGAAGCCTAAATGATTAAGTAGACTGCCAATCAATCCAACGCCTCCAATGCCCACTGCTCCAGCTCTTCGGCTGTCGTACCAGCGTAGATATCGTATTCGGCGCCGTTGGGCAGGCCCTGAAATCTACGTCTCAAATCTGCCAGTCGTTAGGACTTGCCAATGCTTCGACTGGGGCTGTTAATAGCCCTTCGGCGGTTGGATCCGAAAGAATCCCAGTTCAGGTGTGAAGGTGGCGGCGCGGCAAAGGCACCTCGAGGGTGCGTGTCGCCCGAAGACTCTGGTCTTTCTCTCGCCTCTACGTGATGCCGAGAGTGTAGTTCACTGTGACTATATCCTCTTGCGCCGACGATGGCTGCGGCTCGACGTCTGTAACGAGACGCACTGCCATCTGGGTATCGCGAGGTCTTCTGACCAATTCTATCGCGTATTAGTGGGGTGGCGCCACATCACATGGACGAATCTGCTCGCCTCATCACGCCCAGTTCTCCGGGCTGATGCCGATGTTACCCACGCTCCAACGGTCGAGGTCCATGAGCCCGTCTTCATCCCGCTCCTTCTCGTCAATCGGCCGCGCGAACTCGGTCAGGAACCGGAGCATCCAGCGGTCCATCCGGTAGCTCGTGTTCATGCTCTTGCGGCACAGCTCGTGAAAGGTCCTCAGGCGGGCGAAGCAGACCTCGAGGGCGGGCCAGTAGACGCGCAGGGCGACGAGGGTGTTGAAGTGGCGCTCGAGGGTGGCGCGGGCGTTAGCGATCTCGGCCTCGTCCGTCTCGAAGAGCAGCGTGTGGATGAAGATGGACGACGTGATGACAATGATGTGCCCGAGCATGTTGAACTTGGCGTCGCAGCCGGGCGTCGTGTTGGCGAGGTCGATGATGCGCGACATGGAGATGGCGTTCTCCTTGCACTTCCGGGCGAACATCTGGGCCGTCGGCGACGTGGGGAAGCGCTGGACCTCGTCGAGGTACTGGTAGTAGAGCAGCTGGCTGTAGTGGTAGTGGCCCGTGTGCACGGCGATGAAGATGCGGCCCAGGCCCTGGGCGGCGAAGGAGTGCAGGTTGCTCGGTGTGTCGCGGAGGCTCGGGGGCAGCTCGACCTCCCAGGCCTCCAGCTCCTGCGACAGCTGCGACACGGTCTCGTCGATGTTGGTGACGTCGACATCCGACGTGAGGCTCTTGATGGCGTCGTTGACCCTCATCAGGATGCTGTTCAGCTTGATCATCTGGGCGATCAGCGAGTCCTCCCGATTGGGGGATAGGATGAAGTCAAAGTGGTTGTTGGTGGCGCGCGTCATGTTGAGAAACGTCGATTCGTTCATGGGTAGCGGGACGTCCATCCGACGGTTCATAAGGCGCGGGAGGTTAACGCCGGTGGAGGACCAAACATCAATCATGCAGAGCGACCAGTATACTGCAAGGGAGAGCGTCAGCGGCTTTGTCCCCTCATCATCTGTCCCTAGGGGTCCCATCTGTATATAACTACCTCTGATGTGAATCTCCCGCTGCAGCGGGTCAGGGGTCGGCAGGTTGGGCAGGTCGTGGTAATTGGCTATCCTGCACGCCGCCGAGTAGAAGACGGTCTCGGCGCCGGCCTCGCCCTCGACGATGGAGTATGCGCCGAGGAGAACACAGGCTTGGATGCTGGTAAGAGACACGTCCCGCAGGTTGAGCAGCAGGTTTCCCTCGTTTGCGAAGAGCTCCCCTCTTGAGATGGGGGAGATTCCGTTGAAAATGGGGTTCGAGGAGAACCTGGGACGTGTTAGTCGGGTCGAGTGGATGAAAACCGAATGCCCCTGCCACTGCAGTTCGAGTCACTCTCTGACCTTGCTGACAAGGCCATCATGCCGTACACTAGCACCAGCGGAGCGGTGCCTTCGTGGAGATCCAGCATGAAGCTGGGCCTGTGGAAGAGAGAATGGAGCTGGTCGTGGATGTACTTGAAGTACAGCTCCACGAGCTCGAAGCAGAGTGCCTTGTCGGCGACGGCGGCCGAGGGCGTGATTCCGGGCGGGGTGGCGATCATGATCTCGGTGACGATGGGCGTCTTTGGCGTCATACTCGTCGCCGAGACGGGACTGATGGGCGCGGCCTTGGGTTGGATAATGGAGCCGGCGCGGGAGCAGGCGATGTTCTGCGTCGCGCAGTACGTGCACTGGCCGCCGCCGACGGGCACCTCGCACTTGCGCCGTCGCGCGCTGTCATGTAGGTGTGAGCGGGGCTGTCACTTCACGGTAGACAGAGGTAGTCGGATGATGATGGCCTTACCGACAAGCCGAACAGGCAGTTGAGTACCTCATTGTTTGTTGGGTTGTCTCCGTTGAAAAGAGACTGGCAACCCGCAGTCTCGACTGGAATCGGCGGCGGTATTTGATGTCTTTTTGTATTCTTGAACCCGCGCTGTCACCTCGTGTGGCCTCCTGAGGAGGCTATGTTTGTCGTCTGGCTTCTGATCTGATGTTGCACGCGCGAGGAGACGTCGACGGTCCGGGATGAGGTGATGGAACCCCCCGGGAGGGAAAAAAAGAAAAAGAAAAGAAAAGAAAAAGAAAAAATAAAGAACCGCAAGCGCAAGTCACCTGCCACCCGCTGCTGCTGCTGCTGCTGTTGCTGCTGCTCTTGCCTTTCCGTTCGGTGCATGTACCTCCTTCCTTCCTAGCTGCATGCAGCAACTGGTCGGGAGTGAGCTTCTTCCCCGCTTTCTCGGAACGACGTCCGGGGCTCTCACTGGCTCGGTTAGGTTCGACGCCCCTCAGATACGGGTCCTCTCCGCATGTCATGTCCGTCTGGTATTCTACGCTAGCCAGATTTGGTTAGTGACTCGGTGGGTCCGTGATGGGTTTGCGGAGCGACGAGCCGAACGATTCTCTTGCCCCGGTGTTGTCGTCGAGCTGCTCCGGGCCTCGTCTCTCCTCTTCATCGTCCGTCCTCCTGCGGATCCTGAAGTGCGTCTTCTTTGGTTCGATGCGACGCTCTCCATGCCTATAATACCGGCCGCACCTGCATAACTCTCCAGGTCGAGGCCCCGTGGCTTTTTGTTGGTTCGTGTCGATGGAAAACGCGGTGTTAGTGAATGCACCTCCATCGAGAAGTGGGTGCGTACCCCTTCCCTCCAATCAAGCCTGCTGGTGACCTCAGTCCACCTTTGATAGAACGGTCGGAATGAGGGCGACTTCCCTTCTTCGAGCCTCGAGCTGGGCTTCCATCCTCGTATGGGAGGGAGGGACCAGGAGGGTTGCGCCGCGCGACTGAAACCCCCTTGTCCGTCCGAAATGTCCGTCGATCGTTCCTGTCTTCCAGCACTCTATCGGCGAGTTGGCTGCATGCAAGCTTTGAGCTCAGCTGGAGTTCGACTGAGAATGCGCCGGTCGTCCATCCAAATCAGGTGACATGCTTGGATGGTTTGGGTTCTTGTGCAGAGAAACATTGGATGATCTGCCTCCGTCGTTTCCGAAGGGTCGAGTTCCTCTAGACTCTGCCTCTCCCCCCTCCCAGACGGGACCTCCCGCAGCCCCCTCGTCCATCGTCTTTGCTTGCCACTCGGGAACATCAAAATGAAGCCGCCTCTCCTTCTCTTCCTCCCTCTGGTAAGTTCCAATGTTACCCTTTCTCCGTGCTGAAAACGGAAAAGGTTGCATCATGGAGCAGACCTGGCCAGAATGGTAGCCTATGTTTCCTCTTGCAGCCACGGCGCTTGACAGCATGGCCCGAGTTTGGTTTGAGATGCGATCGCGTCCTTGATACATAACCCAACATCGAAGGCTGCATATTTCCGGCCACCGTGGCCTTGTTCTTTTGGCTCTCATGTCATTCCTTCACATCAACACGTCCGCTCCGGCCCGCTTTCTCGTCGCATCGTAGCGGAATCGTCGGCGGTAGTCCTACCCCAGACCAGGACAATCCTTGAACTCTTGCCATATCAAGGGAGGACTCCCAATCATGCTTTTCTTCGATGGAGAGAGCCGTTATTTGAACGCTTCCAGACCCCCCACGGTTCTGGGTCGAGTTTTCGGTCCATCCTTTTCGCACTACAAGCACGGGATGTCAGTCAGCCTTGTTTAATTCTTTTTTCTCCAAATGAGCAACTCGGCGCAAGCAGTAACCGAACACACCTCCAGAGTTTTCTGCGCATGGTTGCTAATGAATCTGCAGGTACAGGTACTGGGACTCATCTTCAATAATGTGTATCCCCCTCGTCCGTACTCGCGGCAGAACCGCTTTGGCATGCTCGTTGAGTCTTGTAACAGTCTGGTTCGTTGGTTTGGAGGACGGTAGCAAACCCCAACCTCGCTCTTCCACGGCTTGTTATCGATGCTTCGGGTTATTTTTTCCACATTTTACAATCCGATCTTGTCATTCTTGCTGATGTCCAGGATCTGGCATCTGTACATCCACAAGGGAGACGATTGACCGCCGTTTGACCACATTCTTGACCGTACACTAGTAGTCAGTTATTCGGTGTCTCACCACCATGGTCATCAGTCAAAAATTTGATCCCATAGTTGCTGGTTGACCTGCGCTTAGAGTTATATGTTAGTGCCGGGCTCCCGGGAGCATGGAAGGCACTTCGTTAATTGCGTCTCCGCACTAAATGCCAACAGCACCGTAGTAGCTCACCCAATGACAATCGAAACGGAGGGAATCTCGTTCGTAAGGCAGAGGGCTTGTCTCATGTCCGAGGAGTCAAGCCTCCGCAAGAGGCGGATGAAAGATGCATCGTGGTTGAAGAGAGCTGCGGTCACCAGGACTCCAAAAAAAAGACCAAAACCGCAGGTAGAAGCCATTCAACAACATGGCCCCAAGAGCTGTGCAGCGAGCAAGAATCTTTTTTCAGACCGTTCGAACGAAGAAGGGTAAGAAAGGCCTACGACGCTGTATTATGTAAACCGGCCCAATCCCGAATCCCGCCAGCGTGGGGCCGGCGAGTCGACGATATCCGCCAGTCCCGTCCCGTCAAACCCGCTAGTGGCGGGAAAACCCAGTCCGTGGGATCCGGCGTGGAGAATGCGGGGGAGATCTGCGGCGGCCCTTTCCATTCGGCTGCTTCTATTGGGGGCGAAACCCACACAAGTCCCCAATATGCAGGGGCGAAGACGCGACTACATAATACACCTAGCTGACGACGATTGGGCCTCTTGGTAGGTAAAACTTGACTCTGGCCAGTATTCCTGGAAGTCGTGTCCTTGGAGAGGGCTTTTGATAATGCTTTTTGAATCCTAGGACCTTTGGGATTTCAACAAGACGTGATGTAGAGAGCAATGAACGATCCCCAGCGTTTGAGGAAGACGCAATGTAAAGAGCAGACGATCTTGTAGAATGAATGGCCATTCACTACCTTGTGAGTTGTCTTGAAACAAAACAAAAGCTAGGTTGCATTTTCATTTGCTCATTCTCTCTTGTGTCAGCTGATTGGACGCAAGCGTGGCCGCTGCTTAGTCTCGAGTACTTCTACCGAATTTGGGCCAAAACGTCCCGTCACTTGTCTCGAAGCAGTGTATACCAAATTTCCATAGAAAACAGCTAACAGATGATGTAAACCCAACTCTACTAGCCAATTTTAGTCAATCATACGGCTGAAGAAGTCCTCTCGTGTCTTAAAGCCACGCCCCATTTGATCTCAGTAGAGGAACAGATGGAATCGACAAGTTCGTAGTGCAAACTCCTCGGCAAGGCAGCTTTGGTGAAGCTCGGCGAAACGGCCATCTCTCAAGGGCTAGAAAACAGGTTTTCATGAGGAGGTACTGTAGACTCTCCGTCGACCTCCAGAAGTTGAGTTGCCATAGCAGAAAACCCCAGGTAAATCGGAACCTGATAACAAGCATCCTAAGGTCAACGTGGCTTGTTGCTCTGAGACAACAGTAACTCATGTGTCGTGTGTCTATTGCTGAAGTCTCTCCGAGAGTTTAGGCGGTAGCGCCTGTCTCGAAGAAACCAGGCATCCCCACCCGTCAATCAAGCTTTGCAGAGGGGAGTCGGATTCCACCGAGGCCACATCATCGTGCATGAGGCAACGTAGAATCGGCGTCTTCCGCAGAAAGCTATCCACCTCGTCTTTTTACACGATTGTCTCACCATAACAAGGGTGAATGTCAATCCATCCTTCGTTTAGATCTTTCGATCCCAAGGCATCTCTGGAAGAAAACATCACGTCGGCGCGGACTATTTCTGGCCCGTATTTTCTCGCTTGAAAAGAATACACGACGTCGCATGTACCGGGGTAATGCTCTTGCTCGCACGTCGGTCCAAGCTACAATGACCCGTTACAGGCCCTTGTACGGAGATGGCTCTTGATGGACCCCCCCCCCCCCCCCCCCCAGTCTACTAAGTTGGTATTCCAAAACGCTGGTTCAACTAGTGTGGAACGAAACTGTTTCCAGCAACCAAGATTAGTTGCCCATCTCAAAACAAAACTGCAGCAAGCAGCCCGATGCTAGCACCAGGCCCTACTTAGCTGCTGTGACTCGATGCTTGCTACTACAATGACTCATTATTCGTGCAGGCGAAGCCTGATGAGTTTGCGGCCCTCGGCCGGTGACCCAGGTCTCCAGCCGAAACACCGAGTACGAATTAGGCTCTACTCTACACTGTGGGGCCATAAGCTTCTCTTCAGACAAACCCACTGTCGTTCGTCCTGGACGCCATGGAAAGTTAATCGTCTCATTTTGCGGAAACCAACTCCCGCACGCGCACATCAACTATGAGACCGACGTCCACGCTTTCTAGCCGCGACAAGCGGGCTTGATGGGACGAAGCTCTGTATCACTGAGCGCCGAGCCTCGGGCGGACTCGAATGAAACTAAACGAATACATGGAACCGGGCAAAAGGAAAATAAATAAAAAATCAGCGCGAACACTGTGACTGCAACGCCTCGGAGAGTAGCATCTTTCAGGTTGCCAGTGATCGGCTATTAACCCTGCTGGGTTGGTCTTGCAGCACCGACCAATCACCGTCTCACCTCCAGGAAGGCTTTGCAGGCTAAGCTTTGAAACTTTCAAATGAAAGCCATAGTAGACGGAAGCTTCCGCGCGAGTAAGTTCAATCTCCGCACGAGCCGTACAGAACAGAACGCCAACCCACAGCTGAGAGTTGCCTGGGCCGGCGGTTGGCGCCCTCAACTGAACGTTCTTTGGGAAATGGAAGCGTCAGCAGGAACCTTACATCGTTGGTTGTCCCCAGTCACCGTTCAGAGTTCAGCCGGTGTCTCGACGTCCCGCCGCTACCAAATCTGGTTTCTACATCTGAGATGGCAAGGGGTCAGTCACTGTGAAACGCAGGCCCTCGGAATCGAGCTCGTCGGTCCCCTCCGGGCTCACAACGTCTGCTGAGTCGTGCAAGCCCCGGCGGCACATTCAAGGGGTTCCCGCCTTCACTTAACCCGGTTTTTGTGTTCGGCTGAGGTGTTGAGATGCTGCTTGAATGACGAATGACGAAATTCCGAGCTTATTTGAAGAAGAGCTTTAGGCATGTACCAAAACCGATTTACGGTTTAGATGTTGAGATGTTGAGATGCTGCTAAAGCGGCAGACTGCCGAGTCTTATCTTGAAAAAGAGCTTCGGACAAGTGGCGAGGCCGAGTCTGGTTAATCCGTCAAAGCTGAAACCTGAGCAGGGGGGGGGGGGGGGG
>PUHP01000878.1:0-17606 GCA_006783085.1 Colletotrichum shisoi | reverse complement strand
AACTTATTACTAAAGGTCTTTTTAGATATGTATTAAGGGTCTCTCTAGATTAGGTTCTTAGTTAAGTATAGCTAGCTGTAATAGATAGCTGTTTAGAACTACTTAAGAACATAGAGACTATACTCCTATCTGCTAGGCTACTAAATAGAGTTAATAACGTAAGTAGAGATATTAATTAGGTACTAGATATGTAATAGGGTACCTACACAACAGTAAAAAGCTTTTAAAGCTATAATGTTGTTAACAAAAAGAGCTTTTAATTAACTACTAGTCTAAAAAGGATTATACTAGTAGACTATACTATCTTACTAATTAATAATTATTCCTATAAAGTATCTAGGAGTATTAGTAAAAAGAGGGAAGAGAATAAGGTATACTAAGTTTTTAATTACTNATGCTGGCTGAAAGTAGTGTTAGAAGAGGCCCCTGCAACCCCCCCTGCAGTTTCCCCTGTCTATGACATGGGTTAACCTTGGCACTTTCCGTACGAACTTTTGAAAGGCTCCTCCGTACATTGACCACCCAAACTTACATCACCACTACTACGCTATTACCCTCTCTACTTGACTCTTACACTTACACTTACACTTGCAGTTGACACTTACTTACTTATTCACTACCTTACTTGTCCGATTACTCGAAACGTCGCCCCACCGGGTTTCTCGCCGTGTCGAGCTCCGGCTCGTCCGTACTTCTCTGGAAGGGGTGTGTGGATTCATCCGTTTCTACCGTTTCTGCGCTGCGCAACACCTCTTCCGACCGTCCCTTTGGGAGTTGTCCCTCTTCCGCATAACAGTCGCCATCCCGGTCAGTGGCCGCTCTTACGACGACTCGTAGCCACGCCGGAATTTCCATCATCATGCGCCGGGCGTCTCCGGGCTGACCGACGAGTACTAGCACACCAAATCAACAGGATCCCGACCGGTCTCGTGTCTCACCCCGCTCCCTGCCTCTCCCCGCCGTTTGCAGCCTGCCGTGCCGCGTGCTCAAAACCTCGTCGATTCCTCCTCCCCGTCGCGTCGGTCCCCCATCTCGCTCGCATCCCTTGTCATCCTGGCCAAGCAACACCCCATAGCTGAGCCTCCCGTGATGGCGCCCTCCGAGACCATCCCGTCGACGACATCGGACCCCGTCGACCTCACCTCGACACCTCACTCCCTAGCTCGCGCCGTCTACGCGCGCCGTGCAGAATACGTGCGCCCACATCGCATCCGTGTGAAGATCGGAACATGGAACGTGGCGGCGTGTCCCGGCACCGACAAGGATCTCGCGAGCTGGTTCGTTGACGGGTACGGCCTCGACACGACCCTTTCGAAGCTTGATGTATCCGACCACGACACGGTAGAGACGAACCCTTCGGCCGCCACCAACAAGGAATCGGACGGTGCCGACCCCATCGCCTCGGTACATCTGGTCGGAGGGGACAAGATTGGGCTGTACGTCCTGGGCTTGCAAGAGATAGTCGATCTGAACATGGCGAGGGACTACATGACCCGCATATCCTCTGACCCGGCACCGATGAAGAAGTGGGAGGAAGCGCTCGAGGAGGCCATGCCCGACGGGTACGAGCTTGTCGCCGCGGAACAAATGTCTGGCTTGCTGCTGCTGGCATACGCCTCCCCGGAAGTCGCACCCACCATCAGCAACGTGAGCACCGTCTCTGTCGGAACCGGTTTGTTTGGGTACCTCGGAAACAAGGGTGCCGTAACGACTCGGATGCTCCTTGGCGAGACCACACGAATGGTCTTTGTCAACTGTCACCTCGCTAGCGGCGCGGAGCAGACGTACTTGGACCGGAGGCTGTGGGATGTCGGCCAGATCTTGACCCGGACACAGTTCGATCCCATCAACTTGGCTGGCGAGAACGATGCTGACGCGGAGAAGATTGGCGACGAGGACTTCGCCTTCTGGCTGGGCGACTTAAACTTCCGTGTCGATGGCCTGCCTGGCAACGACATCCGACGACTTCTTCTGCTGCACACCCGCGGAGAGTACGATCTGGACAAGAAGGGTCGCAAGGTTATCGCGGGCGAGGAGGTGTACGTAGTGAAGAGCTCAAAGGGAGTTGACAGTGACGATGACACCTCAACAGTCGACACAAGCCTATCATCGCCCAGCTTCGACGACTCGGTCAGCTCCTTGCCAGACCCCGACGACTTTCTGCCGGATCCGAGCGACGACCCCGCCTCATTACAAGCGACACTAGACTCCCTTTTACCGCATGACCAGCTGCGGAGGGTGATCAGAGAGAAGCAAGCCTTCCATGATGGATGGCGAGAAGGGCCAATCACGTTCTTGCCATCGTACAAGTACGACGTCGGTACCGTCAGCCTGTTTGACTCGAGCGAGAAGCAAAGAGCTCCAAGTTGGTGCGATCGCATATTGTACAGAACAAGGAAGGACAGGGAGGAATACGAGCAAAGGGTGAAGGATGCAGAGGAGGCGAAGAAGAAGGATGAGGAGATGACGGCGCGGGGTATCGACCATGCGACGGATGACGACGACGTCCTCTTCAGTTACGACCCCGATGCCGACGGCGAGGAAATGCCCATCGGCGAAGCCGGGGTCGATTACGACGAGTACGAAGAAGATGAAAACGAGCCGGAAGAGGTTGTGACGAAAGAAGGATTCACGGACAGGATACAGCTCGACGTATACACTTCGCACCAACGGATCATATCTTCAGATCATAAGCCTATCATTTCCGTTTTCACCCTCGACTACGATGCTGTGGTTCCCGACCTCAAGGCCAAGGTCCACGCCGAAGTCGCAAAGGACTTGGACCGCGCCGAGAACGAAGGGCGACCCCTGATCACGGTCATCCTGGATAACCCTGGAAAGCAACCCAAGGGCGAGAGTACGTCCATGGGTCTCAGCGAAGCTGTTGACTTGGGCGACATTGGCTTCCGCAGCAGACACACCGCCACCTTGACAATAGCAAACACTGGGCGGGTGCCGGCCAAGTTCGCCTTTGTCGAGAAGCCCACAATAGAAGAAGACTCGGATGATTCCAGCCCACCGGCTTGGCTCAGCTCGTCTTTCAGGCGGACAGGCAACCATGAAAACAGCGATGATTCACCAGATCTCGGTAGCGAGGTCACGCTGGAGCCGGGCGAGACGGTAAGCGGTGTCTTGGAGGTCTATGTCAGCGACATATCTCACGCACGAGCCCTCAACGACGGCCGCGCCTCACTGGAAGATATCCTAGTGCTTCGGGTGGAAGACGGCAGAGACCACTTCATCCCCGTTCACGCTTCATGGCTCCCGACGTGCTTCGGCCGCTCCATCGACGAGCTCATTCGCATTCCCGACGGCGGCATCCGAGCATTCCTCAAGTCTAGATCAGAAGAGGGGTCCAGCTCCATCCCGTACAACCTTGACGTACGCTGCGCTGCCCCAAAGGAGCTGTTCAAACTCACAGAAGCCGTGGAGACCATGACTGCTCGCGCCATTGCCGATGCGAATATGATTGAAGAGCACGTCGTCCCCGTCGACAAGCCCGGCTGGCCATTTGACGAGACCGCTTGGTTGTTCCGGGACAAAGAGTCCAGGGAAAGCCAGATCGTCGCCCTGATTGAGGCGCTCGACAACGACCGACCCTTACTCGATGCACTCCCCGTCGAAGTACCGTCCCTTTACCGTCTCGAAGTTCTCGCCGAGGTCCTGCTCCTCTTCCTTAGCGGCCTCACCGACGGCATCATCACTGCCGCCCTCTGGGCCAAGATCGAGCTCGCCCTCCCCCACCTCGGTACCACGGCGGTGCGATCGTCCGCCGAGGTCGAAGACGACAAGACCACAGTTCTGGACATCCTCTCCATGGCGCCGAATCACAACATCGCGTTTGTCTTCCTCACGGCGACTCTGTCCAAGGTCGTGGCGGAGCTGGCGCCCATCTCCAGGTCCGAGGTCGAGGCGCTGACGCTACCGAAGCCCAACCGTCGGAGCTTGAGTTTCAGGAGGCTGACGGGCGGGAACGCGGCCGCGGACGCGGCGCTGGCCAGGAGGAGGGCGCGAGAGAGGAGGGTGGGCGAGGTGCTTGGCAAGGCAGTCTGCCGGGTCGGTCTGCCAGCCAGGGACAAGGAGAGAAAGGCGGTCGAGGAGAAAATGAGGGGAACGTTGGAAATCTTTGTGAGGAGGCCGCTCGAGGATGGTTGACTCCTCGGTGGCTGAGTGACCTTCTTCTTTTCCCCTATAATAGATGTAGAGAAATGATACCTGTTCAATGACTGTGAGGAGTTTGCCCCAATGTTGTTCTCTTGTTCACCACCGGCTGCCACGGGACCCCGTTTCTAGATCTTGAAAGGCACTTTGGCTGGACCGCTGGACTACATGGAGGGGTGAGACTTTAAGACTGGCTTGTTTGCATCAGGGAATCAATTAAGCTTAGAGAGCAAAGAATGAAAGTGAACAGAGAGGTCCCGGGAGCACATCTTTTTTCCCTTCCTTACTTTACATCTTTGTCTTAAGCAGTGCAATTGAGAGAAAAACAATTACCTAGCAACGCAGATGCACGCATTTGTTTGCTTGCTAATCTCTTTCTAATACTATTAAACACAACAATTAACAACCTTATTCTCCTACCTCTTAACAAGATTAAAGTAGTTGGTTTTAGGCTGAGACCTGGCTGCTGGAAGTGCTACACGGGGTAATTCTAGAGATCGCGTTGTACTTGAATGTCAATCACGCTGGAGAAGATGCCTATTCTGACGTCTGCGATGCCGAGGACGGCCACCGCTGTTGAGGAAGCCGTTGGGCCAGATCACATCAAGCAGATCCTCCGCGGTCAACACGTCGACTGAGTCAACGTTCCAAAGATCGGTAGAAGATACTGCATGGTTTTGTCTTTGTCCACCGACCTTTTCCGTTCCATCACCGTCCCCGACGATGCCAACGGAAATGCAGCAGAGATTCTCACGGGTCTGCTGTACATTTTCAGTCGGATCTTAACATTGGCAGTTGGATCCAACAGCTATATTGGAGCATTGGGCTCATCATGAGCTTCAGTAACCAGTAAACCTGTTATAATTGTTTGGTGACGTCCTCTTTGCCCTGCATCTGGAGTCTACGACCTGCGCAGTGTTTGAGTGAAGGGCAGCATCGTTATTGTAGCCTTAGAAAGGTCTACGTTGATGAGTGAGACTTCTGCAGTTAGTGTTTATCTGGCAGGCGAATCTAGGGGGTACATCTTCTCGTGCAAGCCAGGTGTTTCGGCGGAGGTCTCGGAGCTCAGGTTCGACAAGCTAATCGTACGTCGCGAGGGTTACTGCCGCACAGTCCTTGTTCGGAGCCGCGGCCCGCGGCCAGCCTGCTCCCGCCCGCCCGCAGAAGTAGTCGTGGAAGCACTCATCGCTTTCGCTCGCGCGGGCGCCTGGACAATTTCCAACGCAGTGCCTGTGCAGAACATGTCTGGCATAGTCATGGTGTTCGCTGCCAGCACCATAGTTTCAGCCCGTACGAGGGTGATAGAGACTCCGATGATGACGAAGAGGATGCTGGAGGTGATGGTGGGCGGTGGCAACCATCGCCGCACTCATGCGAGTCGTCGTGAGAAGAAGCAGAAAACTCGCGTCCTCCGTCGTCCATGGCTGCCGCCACAAAGGATATTACGGGTTGAGGCTGGATATGAGAGGCGCACGAGAAGCAACGTGTCTGATCAAAGTTACCAAGACCCAAGTGTCTGATTCGAGGTTGTCCTGGAAATAAGCGCTGGCATTCTGATCACTCACAATCTTTTAGAAACAACTGCAACGAAATAAGAGTCCAGGATTAACACACGGCAAAGTTCCATTAACCCAAGAAAAAGTATGTTCCCAACAGCCATGCGACTGCCAGTCCGTCGGTTACATCCATCACAGTTCGCCACACCAACAATCGCTAACCGATCTTATATCTAAGGAAATATACCGCCATGTGCCTTGATATTCAACTTCCCCTTCCTTCTGATGCTGCTCGAGTGACTGAATCGTGGGTTCAATCGTGAGGGGACCAAGAGGCCGAAGAACGGGGCCGGGCTCCCCGCATTTCCCGGATCCAAGTCGGGCGCAACTTCCAAGTTCCGGACGAGATGCGCCGATGCGGGGGCAGTTTATTCAATTAGCGGAGCGTACTGCCGAGTAGGGCGACAGTCAGACCCAGCCTATTGACTCAAGCTGCATTGATGGGTGCTGTATGCACATAGATAGGCGGAATATTGTCCCCGGATATCTACATGCTGCACTTGTCGCTCCTGCCACCACTGAGATAACAACTACAGGCAGCCAGCCTCCTTCTCTCTTTCGCACCGAACCTCAACCCTGACGTCTTCCCAGCTTCAACAAAACCAGCTGGTGCCTCGATGACACCATACTTCTTCGCCCCCCACCGCCTATCATGGCGAAGCTTACAGACCTCCCGCCGGAAACCCTACTCACGATCACGTCGTTCATCTGGAGTGGCCTGCCCGCGAAAAAACGCCTTTTCGACGCTAGCATCAGCAAAAAGAAGCATGCTCTCGCCAAGAGCCTCAATCACGAGGGGATTTCCGTGATCAACCTTGCGAGCACCTGCAAATACCTTCACCGGGTCTTGGCAGCAGAAAAATACCGATTCGTTAGCATCCCCGGATGCAACAGCGCCCAGAAATTGCTCTCTCTCCTACGGCTCATCCGTATACGACCCGAGATCGGCCATCACGTCCAACAGCTTCGTCTTCAACTCTCCGTGCTCCCCTATGGCCATACCTCGGTCAGCTACAAGCAGCTGCGTTCCCTGAAGGCCTGGGCGGCAACGATCGGGCTTACGATTGCGGACGAAACCTGGGTAGACGCCATAAAGTACGACAATGGAATGAATCTCTCGTTGAACAAAGCGATGGAATACGAGAAGACGTGTATTGCTATCCTGTGCGTCATGCTTTTCTACTATCTCCGCAGCGTCAAGGAGATCACCTTCGCGACTTCACACGATTTCTTTACCACCATTCGCTGCCTGCTTCAAGATAGTCATCTAGAACCCATGCAGGAATCATCGGCAGTGGGTCGTCTCCCATCTCTTAGATCTCTAGCATTCGAGCCCGCTTCACCCTCGTCTGTTTCCAACGACCCTTTGGACATTGCCAAAATGGTTACAATATCGAGTGGCATCTCTGACATCTACCTGCGTAAACTTGCCCTGTACTCTGAAGGGTTTTATGGTCGTCCGAAAGCGTACCTCCGCAGCATCGTCCTGCAGGATGTTCTCGTTGCGAGGGGGCCATCGACGTTCTACGAGTTTTTGCAGTCGTGCAGAGATCTGAGAAGATTTATCAACGTGGCGACCGACAACTCTAATCAACAGACCTGGAGTCACCCACCCTATCCCTCAACGATTCAGAGAGTATTACGGGTAAGCCGAAGATCGCTTCGGACGCTGTGCTTTTACTGCTTCCCCATCCGTTGGCTTGACCAAGACGACCAGATTTTCGAGACTTTCGAGGCCTTCAGGGTCTTAGAGGACTTGTGGGTGGACGCTTGGAGCTGCGGATGGGCGGTCACAGACAACGTCGAAAATGAACTCGATATCGAGTCCGAGTCCAACTTCGAGGAAGAGTCTGTGTCGCCGCCTGCGGCTGTCACTTTGATTCAGACGCTTCCCTCTTCTCTCCGGCGCCTTCACATTCACGGCCCCGTTGACCGCATTTACAACAGCTTGAGATGGCTGGCAGGCCACTGTCGGGTCGGGATGATGCCTCGCCTCAAGGAAATCGCCTTTGATGATTTGGAGTCCAAAATGGCCACTGAGAAGCTCAAGGTCCTGTTCAGGGAGGCGGGGGTCAGGACTTGCAGTGTGGACATGGATCCGACATCGTGGTGAGGCAGAACCGCGCATCAGCACTTCAATTGCGTACAAGGTACTTGGAGGTATAGTCATTACGGGAATCAGGAAGGGGAGGGTTAAGTTCAGCTTTCGAAAAAGCGAAGAGGTTCGAGTCTGAGGTGAACTTCGCGTCTATAATTACAGTATCTTAAACAAACAGGCCTCCACCCAAATTCCTTCGCCCAATGCTGTGACCGTCCTACTCCATCAACGATTACTTTCCTAGTTCCAGCGCTTAACAATACCGGGGCAATGAGAGTTGACTTTATGTGTACTGACGAAGACGAAGCTTCCAATAAAAGAAGAAGTCTTGCCCCCATAATCGAGTCCAGGCTCCCCTATGCCGCCCGTTGCAGCAAACTTGCCCCCTAGTTGAACTCGTATTCCCACAACGCAGCGTTCGTAGTAGCCATGACGCTCGGCGACTCGATGCCCACCGCAGAAAAGAGCGATCTGTGCCAGTTGACGTCTCTCTCGACGTCTCTCTCGTCATTGTCGTTGCCCTGATTGCCGCCGCCGTGGCTCTCGTCATCCGACTTCGCCTCGGCATCGGACTTCCCCTCGGCATCGGACTTCTCCTCGGCATCGGACTTCTCCTCGGCATCGGACTTCTAGTCCATCTTGCCGTCTGAGTCGTCTTCCTCGTTGCCGTCGTCAGATCCCTCACGGCCGGTCTCACCACCCGAGCGCTCCTCGTCTCCCGCATCGTCTGGCTCATCAGTGTGTCTGGCTTCGATCTCGACGACGCGGAGCTGGGGGTACTTCCAGGTGTTCTGAGCGAGGAAGACGAGGTCGGTTGAAAGCTGGGCCAAGTCGCCCTTCAGATGGATACGGCGGATGGAACGAGGCAGGGTCGTCAGGATTCTGTAAAAGGTGTGGCCTTGGTACTGCTCGTCGTCGCCTCTTTGGCCCCGAAGGTCCCAGACTTCGATCCAGAGGTTTTCGAGATTGGGGAACCTGAGAAAGGTCTCGGTGTGGCTGTAGGTGTAACACGCGACTTGGTGGACCGTGATGCAGAGAGTTCGCAGGGTGTTGGCTGTGGTGACGTGGTGCCGGAGCAGGTATGTGAGCACATGAAACTCGATCTCGAGAAAGTTGCCGGGGGGGCCGTCTCTCGCAGGCAGGTATTTGAAGGTCTCCAGAGAGCCGCAGCTTTCGACAATGGAGGCAAAGTCATCTGGAACCAGGGGCATCTTGTCGAGGGTCAAGTCAGTGACCGATTTGAGGGACCGAGGGGGTACACTTCCATTCATCTGAACCCAGTCAGTGGAGAGGTAGAGGCATGTGATGTTCGGTCCCAACCCAATGGTGGTGGCGCAGGCCTGAAAGTCCAAGCCAGCAATCAGTGGGCAGTAGGAAGGTCGGACTGCAAAGGAGGTAAGATGAGGCAGTGTGAAGAGGGCGCTGCGCTTGCTGCTGATGTCCTTGGAGTAATTTGCATGCTCGCGCAACACCCTGCGGTCCATGGCATCAACTTCATTGTTGAAGGTGGTGAGCAGCGCGCTCAGGTGGGATGTGAACAAAGGCCATGGCTGTGCAAGACCCAACTCCCTGAGGCCCCTCATGTGATAAAGGCTGATTTCAAGGAGGTATCTGATGGAGGCACAGTCAAAGCCAAATTGGCTTTGTTTCTGAGCTATGCTGTTGTTGTTGTTGCCTGGGACAGGGTCCAGGTATTGAGGCACGGGGATCGCAGATCCCCGTGCAGCAGCAAGGATTCCATCAAAGTCATCAGAGGAAAGCCCAACAAACCCGGCATCGGGAACCTCGAGATTGACGGTCAGCTGCCTGACTCCCGAGGCAAGGTTCGGATATTTGACGAGGAAGCGCAGGAGCGAGGCGAGCTTCAAGGCGGTTCTGCCGCCGTGGATGCTGATGCGACGGTACAAGACCGGGGTGATGACCTCGCGAAATCTCGGGCATGCCAACGAGAGATGAAAAGCGGTGAGCCATTGGGCCTGAAGACGAGATGAGAGCTCTGCGTCGGTGGCGGTGGTTGTGAACAGGTCTTGGACGACATAGCTCGGCTGTATAGCGTCGCAGAGTTCGAGGAGAACCACGGAGGGCAGTCTTTTCCATTCAGCCATAGTTGCGGCTTTTCTCGAATCTTTGGTCTAAATCTTGTGTTCTGTTCAGAGAGGCCACAGTCAGCTGGGGTAAAGGAGAGGGGGCAGGAGACAAAAATCCGGAAGAAACAGCAAACTCACCAGAACGTGATGAGATGAGATTCTCAGTGGTGATCACTTCGAAATGGGACGAAGCAATTTGACAAATCGTCGACGAAGAGGCAACTCAGGAGGCAGAAGTGACGATGGAGTTGCCGGTGTGTTGCCGCGGCTTAGTCTCGTCGTATTTCTAGTTTCGACGAAACGGAGCGTGGTGAAGATGAGAGGATAGGAGTGAAGATGGAGATGAAGGCGGGGATGGATGAGAAGATGAGGGTGCAAGTTGAGAGTGAACGTGAGAGTGAAATTGAGCATGAAGGTGAGAGAGTTAAGGTGAACCACGGAAGGGAAGTGGCGGGGGAAGGAAGGGAGGAAGTACCTACGGAAGGGAAGGAATTCTGTGCGAGCAGGTGCAAGATACGGGTGAAGTCCTGGGCAAGGAGGAAGGAACGCTGGGTGCCTGTGGACTAGCGTGACCCGTCTTTCTCCTGGAGAGCCCTGAATAATCAGGAAACGCGGCCAGTATGCAGTACTACGCCGAAAATATCAATGGTTTATGTCACTGTCCTGTTGATGATTTGTAGAAGACTCTCACGAAGGAAGAGGCGGAAACAAAATACAAGGAAAGGCGGAAACACGGCTTGGACATCAAAATCCTAGGCCACGCGTCCAGGGTCAAGACGCTCCGGTGAAGATACTTGTTTAAGCCAAAAGCCAGAGGGATACAGACGAACATACGGGTTTCTTGCCGTTTTGCAACTTCTGAGAGCCCGGAGAGCAAACTCGAAATAGGGGGCATAATGGCAGAAGAGGTGAGTACCGTTTGTTACAGGCTGCAGACCATTTTCATAACGGTGAAGATTGATCGACAGAGGCATATCATATATTTTCCAGAGCTCTCAAGACCATGGCGTCGAGGAGGTCTGCTGGGAGCAAGTGAAGCATCAGCTTCCCCGGTAGTCCCGTCATGGTTCCGTTTTGGGGAAACAGACTCGTCTACAGTTCTTCCCTGCTTCGGGAACTTCTCATGTCCAGAGACCGCTGCTTTACATGAACAGAGGCTGACATAACGCATTAGGTCATAAACAGACCGCTAAGGTATTGGTATCAGTCCCTACCTACTAAAGTACTCGGGCAGAAATCAGAAGGCTGAACTGGGAAGAATTGTGGGAACGAACGTTTGGGGAAAGCGGAAGAAAGCTCAAGGAGGGCAAGAAGGAAAGACGAGAGCGTCGAAGGTGAGCCGGAAACCCTGTATGCCCCCCCAAGCCCCCCCCTAGGCCTCGCCTTTTTCTCCTCCTCCTCGCTTCTTCTTAATAAACACCACCACGAAAAAGAGAAACAATTAGGCCACCATGGCCCCCATCGACCGTCTCCCTGTGGAGTTAATCGTCATGATATGCCGCTTCATCCACCCTACCGACATCCAAATGGACCTAGTATATGCCAACAACCCCGAGGAAGACGACAACGGAATCCGGAGGGTTCTCCGACCGGGATGGACGGCCGTTTTCTCCTTCTCACTGGTTAACAAGAAATACCATCATATTATCGGTAACGATCTCTACCACACCATCAGCGTTCACGGCCCTAGTCCCCGTCCGCTCGTCTCCCTGCTTCGACTTGTCACCAAGAAGCCCGACATCGGCGCCGCCGTAAAGCGTTTGCACCTTGGCCTCACGTTTGACGACCCAGCCGTCAAGGCCACGCCTCTCACAGCTTACGACGTTCTCTTTGTTGGACAGTTGACAGCTGCCGCGAAGCTCCCGTACCCCAATAACAAGTGGAGGATTCCCAGGCGCCGTCAATACCGGACAGGCAATGATCCCTCCAGCGACAGCATTCCCGCCTACGTCGAGTATGGCTTGTCCGACTTCCATGAATTATTGTACTACCTCTCCGGAACTTGTCGAACCACCTTGATCGTTCGCCTCCTCTTAAGAAAGCTAAACAACATCGAACAATTGGGATGTGCCCTTCCACATGGCGTCTTCACGGGGGTCAACGTCGACGAATGGTTCAATCTTGGCCCGCGACTTCCGCACCTCACCACTTTGGCCTTGAGACCAGATCGGCGTCGATTTTCCGGAAAAGATTTCGGCGTCTTGTCCCGCCTTGCACCTCATGCAAAGTGCTTGTATCTACAACTCCCCGACTTTGACACGCCAGAGATCGAGATTGCACCCCTAGACAAACAGACGGCATCATTCCTCCAGTAACGTCGGGCACCCACTTTTCGCCCACCCCCCCATTTCGCCCACCCATAAATCCCTCATCAGCACACCTAACCTCCAACCTCCTCCTTTTTCTAACCATCACAACATTTACAGTTTTTATCCGAATGGCTTCATTTTTTCAGCATACCCTTTTCTTGCCCTTATGAGCGCATATACTGAGTATGAGGTTAATTAGGCCTTGGAAGCAGTCGCTAATGGGCAGTCCCTCCGGAAAGCATCAATCGAATGGGGTGTGCCACGTTTAACACTTCGCAGTCGCATTAAGGGCTGCTAACTAAGGCAACTTGCCTTTGCTGACTATTAGAGACTCTCTATAGGTTAGGAGGCTAAGTTGGCTGAATGGATTTGCATTTAGTATGCCCTTGGTGTTGCTCCAACCTATCTGCAAGTGAAGCTATTTGCAGAGAGGATCCTCTATGCTATAGGGGATATAGAGCCTATAGGGAAAGGTTAGATAATAGCCTTTCTAAATAGGAATCCTTTAGTCAAGGTCTAGAGAAGTTACCCTATTAATTCTAGACGTGTTAATAGGGTATCTACTAAGGTTATTAGGGACTGGTTTAAGCATCTTGCTATGCTAGAGATTATTAGTATTAAACTAGCTAATAGATACAACATGGATGAGACTAGTATCCTTAAGGGGTAAGGATCTAATGGGATAGTGCTAGGCATGTCTGAGACAAAGTCTGTATGCAAGAAATAGCCTAGATCAAGGGCATAGGTATCTATTATTAAATGCATCTCTACCCTAGGCTACAGACTACATCCCCTTGTTATATATAAGGGTATGATAGTCTAGTAGTAGTGGTTTCCTTTGGATCTTAGCCCTTATGAAGGCTGGTAGTTTATAGTAATAGAGAATGGATGGATAATAGATGCTACTGTAGTTAAATAGCTGTAGAAGGTCTTTATCCTTTAGACTATCCCTTAGGGTAAGGAGGAGGTTAGACTGC
Organism: Colletotrichum shisoi; assembly: GCA_006783085.1. NCBI lineage: Eukaryota > Fungi > Ascomycota > Sordariomycetes > Glomerellales > Glomerellaceae > Colletotrichum > Colletotrichum shisoi. The sequence goes on along the minus strand of PUHP01000878.1, from coordinate 4,418 downwards.
TAGTCTTGGATAGGTATGGGAGCTATATAATAACAGACTTTATGTAGTTATACTACATAAACAACATCTATCTACTATTCTTACTACTATATACCTCCTATATCCTCTAGCTACTTAATTAAGCAGTCTTTAGCCCTCTAAAAGCAGCCTATAGGAAGGAGCTTGGATACCTTAGTTAATAGAATAACTCTACTATTGTAGGTAAGAGGAACTTTATAGGCTGTTATTAGAAGGCTTATACTGTAGGTATAATAATGTAGAATATTAGAAGTAGTTAGAAATAGATAGGGTTATAGCCTATCTCTATGGCGAAGCCTCTAATAAGCTCCCTCCTACTCCTAACAACACTAAAGCTATTAGCATCGTTAGATCAGGTTAGTAAAGGGCAGTCTGGAGGCAAGGAAGGTAGGGAAGCTGAAGGATGGGTATCTGCGTCGTCTGCAGTGGTATGGTTGACGCCAAGGAAGATGAAGGACCTAGCTGGCTAACTGAAGCTATTTACAGAGCTGGACAATAACGCCAGTACTTAACGCCTCCTTTTTATGAAGGTGAAAAAAGGCTTTAGCAAGAAGGCCTATAAGCTGGCTACTACCTAGCATAAGCTGGAGCTTCTGCAGGCCTAAGTGACTAATACTGCAGTCAGAAAGAGGAAGGCAGTCCAGCTAGATCCTAACACTAAGTTTACTACTATCTCAGACGTACAGAAGGCGCAGGTTAAGGCTAGTAAAAAAGAGGATACTATAGGTGAATCCAGCAAGTCTAATTTACCTAGTGAAGCTGAAGACTGTATTGTAGTAGCATCTAGAAGAGGGCAGTAATTAAGTGAAAATAGTGGTGATGTTGGAGATGGCTTCATTTTTTGGGTGTCCGCATGGGGGGGGTGTCCGAAAGTGGGTATGTTGACTTACTCTAGAAGAATCTCAATGTAAATCTTTTTTGTTCCAGGTTTGACGGTTTCAATGCTATGAAGCCAGCATCTGAACCTAAACCAGTGCCCGCGAGCTGTCAATCCACAACCAGCGCGTCAACGAGGCAACATGGTGAGCCCGTGGTCGCATGTTTCAACCATTTATGTCCATGCGAAACGATCCCATTCTCCACTCCAAGAAGCCATCCCAAGAAAACACCACCGGACCCCAATTCGCCCAGTCGCGACAGTCGAAGACGCCAACACAAGCCCGTGGTGACCTAATTGCAGACAACCGATGATTTGGCAAGTCGAATGCGCTTGTCGTAGCTGTCACCGTCCGCGTTGCCCATCTTGATGAGTCCTGGCGAGATGCTGAAGAGGACGATGCTCTGGTTACTCAGATCCTGCACCCAAGCTTCGGCATTGTGACGCTCGGGGTCGTAGAGCAGGCCGGCCCAATCAATGTAGAAGAGAGCCCGAGACTTCATGAAAGTCGCGTGAAGGTGAACAGCGTCCTCGAAAATCTTTTCGAGTTCCTTGTAGAACTCGTCCTCGAGACGTCTGTTGTTTCCGGGTAGGAATTTGGAAAGGCCCTTGTACTCGTCAAACACCACCTCTTGCATAACTTCTTCGCTGGTGCCCACGACGTGGTCAATGAGTCGAGCGCTCTCTGACTTCCATTGCAGAACCGCGGCAAGGTTTGATCCGGCTGTCTGAGCTGTACCTGTTGTCGTCAATCAAATGTCTCGCGTTTTCCAAAGGTTCTCTTACCAAACAGAAGTCGAAACAACTTGGAAAAAGCGCTTCCGGCACCGCCGCCCCAGATGGTTGCTGACTGGTCTCTGCGAACGTCCTCAAAAGTGTACCCGCAGACCGCAGTCCAAATCATCCCTTGGAGGAAACTGTCTCTCATGTCTTCATCCGAAAGGTAATCCAAACCTTGAGGAGCCAATTGGCAGACAGCACAGCTCGCATTGACATGTTCGTGACGCAGACTTTCCGGAGTAGGGCGACCGGTGAGAAAAACTCTGCAGATTTCACGTCGTCATTACCCTGCCAGCCATTTGGCCCGACTATGCCAAGGCACGCAAGAGATTTGCCTCAGAATACGCAGGCATTACCCAAAATCGTCCTGCTGGCAAGACAACCTTGACTTTCATCTCTGAGCCGGAAGCCGCGGCTTTAGCAACCACAAAGGATGTTACCAGTAAGCCACAGGCCAAAGTAGGTGTTGACTCGAGATTGTCCTTGAATCGACGGATTCTGACATCTAATGCAGAAAGGTGACTACTTCGTTGTGTGCGATGCCGGCGGTGGTACCGTCGACCTGATCAGCTATGAGATCACGAGCTTGAACCCTACAGTGGTTCGCGAGGCAATCAAGGGCGATGGCGAACTCTGCGGTGGTGTCTTTCTTGATGAAGGGTTCCTCAATCTCATCAAAAAGAAGGTCACGCCTGCGGCTTGGGCTATGGTGCCCAAAGAAGAGGCTGCTAACATGCTGAACTGTGATTGGGAAAACGGTATCAAACAGCGATATGAGGGCCAAGAGACTCGCACTTGGAACGTCAGGCTACCCCCCGAGTGCCAAGTTCAAAATGGCTCGAGGCATGGTGTCAAGCGGAAGCGCAACCTGATGCTTGGACATGGTGACTTGCACCAAGTCTTTGACCCGATTGCCAAGAAGATTGGCAAATTGATACAGAAACAGATTGATGGTGTGATTGCCGTTTCCGGAAAAACGCCCAAGGTGAGAGAACCCATGTGAGCCTAACATGGGTAGGGTGGACGACTGTTAACAACGAGGCAGACTGTCATTCTGGTTGGCGGTTTCGGCCGAAGCAGATACATTCACAATCATGTCAAGTCAATGCTTGACAACAGCATCACCCTCCTTCAGTCTTCTGGAACCAAACCGTAAGTAAGAAACCTTTATTGAAGACGGTATGTCTCTGACAGTCATGAAAGCTGGACTGCCATTTGCCGGGGTGCCACACTTCAAGGACTTGCCCATTTGAGCCTGAATCCTGGTCTCACAATCAGTGTGCAGTCCAGAATTCCTCGTGCCAGTTACGGTACTTTGTACAGGCAGGATTATGACCCAAAGATCCATGACCCTTCCCGCAAGTATTGGTGTAAGGACGAGCAGCAATGGCAGGTATCGGGCAACATAGAATGGTTTCTCACGCAGGTAGTCACAGAACAGCCCAGAACCCCCGTGAATGGCGAAACACATGCTAACCATTTATGTTATGCAGGGTATGGACGTTTCAAGCAAGAAACCTGTCCGTCATGAATACTACCGACTGTTCTCGTCAGTCCCGGAGGAGATTACCGAGTCAATCTATGTTACCACGACCTGGCCAGCTCCAAAAATGGAAGACTCCAATGTCAAGAAGCTCTGCGACGTCAAGTGGAACAAGACAGTCGACTTCGAGACTCTTCCTCGCTTCACCAACTCCCTTGGAAAGGTTTTCGGCAAACTCAACTTTACAGTTGAAATGGTGTGCGCTGGCGCAAGCATTGACTTCACCATCATCTACGATGGCAAGCGAGTCTGCTCGAAAAATGTTGAGGTGGATTTCGAGGGTGATCTCACCAAGAAGGAGTCTGATTCTGGAGTCGAGATCAAGTGAGGAGGACTCGAGGACCACGCCGGATCTCTCGGTCAAAATTTGGAAGAGCCGAAGGCTAGAATTGCAACGAAACTTGGCTATGTGGGTTGGAAGAAGACAGGCTTCATAAATCGAACCTAGCATCCCAGACTTCCCAACAGCAAACATAAATAGGTAGACGTCCAAGCCGTCTTTGAGAAGTTTTTCGGTTTTCTTGCGGGGATTCTCAAACCTTGATTGCCTCCTGCGGCTGGCATGATAGAAATTGTGTGTGAAGTGAAGGAAGAGAGCAAACAGAAACATGAGCACGAAGAAAACACCAGTCACCGAGAATGCAGCTGATGAGCCGAGGCCTGATGCAAAAAAGACGATAGGAATAAGCAAAGACGCAGACTTTCCACACCTGGAATCAAGCGCATGGCATCAGCCCAATTCGCCACGGATGGCTTCAGCTAACCTGACTACCCTACATCCGGGCCACCCCCACATCCGAGCCACCATTAGCACCACTTATGCCACTATTCCTATCCACTATTCCTCCACCCTACCACCTACCCAGATGCAGCTTTCAGCTTCACTAGGCATTTCTGATGCGCTGGATTCGTCTGGACTATCCTCTGCTTCGCTGGAGGACAATAGAGCCTGTTGGATCTACTCTATCCTTGCAAACCTGCTGTTGGGCGACATAGGGACCTTTTTCCTCCTACGTTGGCGTTATTCCTACACCTGGCCCTGTAGTTGCTGGACCTGCTGCTCTAGTATAACCAGTCTAGTTGCCTATTCATCATAGCCCTTCTGCACCTTTCTAGATAGGTGACAAATAGTATAAGTATCCAGGTCATCCTTATCTAACTAGGTAAATAGGTGTAATTGACGTCAGAGGTCAGCTGGGC
>PUHP01000876.1:0-18157 GCA_006783085.1 Colletotrichum shisoi | reverse complement strand
TTTAATAGGCTTAGTAGCAATACTATGTAAAAAACATAGGGGAAAATGCTGTTGCATTGAGATTTGTACTGTGGGGTAAAAAGTGGGTATGTAGCCTTGCCGCGGTTGATGGGATAGGTTTTTATCTGTTTATTGGTGTTGCCATTTAAAATCCGTGTAGGCTACCGGCTTCCTGCTCCATAATCTCTCTAGACAAACTGAAGATAATTTAGGAGCAAGGCCTTGAACTTGTTGGGCCGTAGCACGAGATATCTGATAGAATGCTGGTTGGTTTGGTCGAAAGGCACTCGGAGTTGACACCGGGCAAGACTACGCAGATTGAATAATTCTTTCAAGAGCAACTATGCCTGCAAAATACAGCCACATGAAAAGGGCCAGGGTATCATGCAAAAGCCACCAGGCAGATGTTATTGCATCCGAGAACTGACCTCAGCTACTCACTTATGTACCTCAAGTAAGCGCAAAGACGACAATGACGTTCTACTTTCTAGTGTTCAAGTCTGCGATGAACAGCGCCACAATAGTGTGACGCAGGTGTGGCTGGTGCACGGTGACAAGGTCATGTGCTGAATGAGGCGGGACACCCAATCGTCGATCACGTGACGATAAGATAAGTTGCCTCGCTTCCTCCCCCCGAAAAATCGTAGGGTTTCTCCCTCTCTCCCGGGTGGACCCACTCACGAAATCGAAAACACACTGAAGTCGTGAAATTTCCCGCGTCTGCCACTGCACGATTCCACGTCCGCCATCTAACCCTTCCAGCCAGCCCCGTTGTTGAATCCGACACCCCCAAACCGACACAATGGCCAAACTCTCGTAAGTGACCTCGTCTTGCCGTTCTGAATCTTCCGAATCCTCGACGGCGCGATCCTCTCGACTTCCCCCGCGCCTCCTCGCCGCCGTTCGGTGGTGGGAGAGGGCGGGATGCACACTCGGCAAGGCGATGCGGGCGGGCGCTCCCACACGACACAAACGACGTACGAACGACGCAAAGAAAGAAAGAGAAGGGACCTTTTCGACATGAGGGAACTGAAGGCATAGATCTTCCTGGGTTTTTTTTTTGTTGGTTTTTTTTGGGACAGGACTGCGAGAGGTGGGCAACAACACAACCGCGACAACTCGAGAGGGTTTTCAATATTTCGATGCTCTGGAGGAGGAGAAGACTTTCCTGCAACCGCCCCGCCCCGCCGATTGCCGCCCACGACTCGATGCCGCGCCCGTCGACAGAGGAAACGAATATGATGAAGACTGCGACGTGGAAATGCTGACGAGTTTTTCCCACAGGCGTGGTGCCCCCGGTGGCAAGCTCAAGATGACCCTCGGTCTCCCCGTGTACGGATTCCCCCTTCTCCCCATAAGGCGTCCCCTCGTCCGAACGAGAGGGATGCGCTCCGAGGGAACCACTGGCTGACTTGCTTGATTTTGCAGTGGTGCCGTCATGAACTGCGCCGACAACTCTGGTGCCCGTAACCTTTACATCATCTCCGTCAAGGGTATCGGTGCCCGCCTCAACAGACTGCCCGCCGGTGGTGTCGGTGACATGGTCATGGCCACCGTCAAGAAGGGAAAGCCTGAGCTCCGCAAGAAGGTCCACCCCGCCGTCATCGTCCGCCAGTCCAAGCCCTGGAAGCGCTTCGACGGTGTCTTCCTGTACTTCGAGGACAACGCTGGTGTCGTAAGTAGTGCCGATGCCGAATGCGTCGCGCCGATGGGGCGTCGGGACTCTGCCTCTGTGCGAGTCCGGCCACCGGGCAAGCGTCGCGAGTAGAAGAAAACGAAGCATGCTGACAAGATAACAACAGATCGTCAACCCCAAGGGTGAGATGAAGGGCTCCGCCATCACCGGCCCCGTCGGTAAGGAGGCTGCTGAGCTCTGGCCCGTAAGTTTCTCTCTCCCCACACAGCCTTGCCGGTGTATTCCCGCAGCGACTGACGTTACTCCCTCTCCAGCGTATTGCCAGCAACTCCGGTGTCGTTATGTAAAGGAGTTTTCTTTCACAAAGTCAAGAAACAAAAGGGCGAAAAGGACGACGTTATGGCTACGGATTAGGTCAACCGGTGCGAAACCAAATGGGACATACATCACCACCAAACTTTCCCCTCCTCAACCCGACCCTTTCCCTTGAAGAAACCCCATTTTCCCTTCGTCGCGGAAGGGGGGGCGGAGCAAAGGAAGGGGGGTGATGGGGAAAAAAAAACATGAACCAAATCAGAACAAGAAGGTTGCTGTTTTTTTTTGGCCCGGTCTCATTTTTTCTTTTTAGTTTCCGCGCTGGAACTGGCAGGGCTCTGCATTTTTCGGCTGTGGCGTGTAAAGGGAAAGAAGCTTCATACCATGCATTTCGCATACAGGAGAGATACAAGAATCCGATTCTTTGCGCACGTTACATATGCTGTCCCCCCTTTCGCCGTCCTCTTGTTGCTGCTATGCGGCCTTCTCATCTGTCCCATATCTGTTCCGCGTCTGGTGAGGCTTGATGCGACTCGAGGGGCTCAGCATTACGTAACTGTGGCTGGGGCTGTTGAGTCCTTTGCAAATGGACTAGCCGATTGTTTGGATCTTTAATCGTATGGGCTACCTTCTGCCTCAATCCGATGGTTAGACGGGTAGGACGCTGGCTGAAGGTCAGATGCCCCCCGGGGGGGGGGGGTTAAAATTGCTGTGTACACCGATGGGGAAGAAAAAGCCCCCAAATGCCGGAATATCAAGATGTTGCCAACCTTCCCTTCTATTTATTTTCCTTGGCATTGGTAGTGCACGCTACTCGCAGCGAGCCGCCTTGCTGACAGGCACAATTTTATATGGAAGAATGATTCGGTCTGGTTAATCTTGCGTATATCAGACGGCGAATGCCCCTTCCACCCCTCACTGTATATTTCCAAGACGCAACTCAACCCTCGACAAGCAGTGGACGCACCGAGACACCACGGCATCGGCTGCCCGGGAAGCGTTTTCGTTCGGGCTGGGTTAGATTCGCACTGGATGTAATCGCACTGGACCGGCTTTTGGCTACTAAGACTTGTGAAGCACGTGGGGCCAAATTTCTTTTCTTAAAAAATGGAGAAGGGGGGGAAGGCGGCTCTCCAAGTTACCGCTCGTTACGCGCCCATCCAAGCCATTGCAGATGACAAGAATGGTGTTGATGGTGTTGAACTTGACGATGACGATGTGGACGGAGGGCACACCGCACCGCAACCATTCGGAGTCCGTGAAAATCGGTATTCCCTCCTCGCGATCATAGAGGGGGTCTTCCGAAGTAGCGTTCCCAGATTTCGTGACATGCAAGTTGCAAGTCAAAAAGGACCATGCGGGGGAAAAGTCAAATAAAACTCGATCTGGATCCCCATCATCTCGGTCGGACGGAACCAACGTCCAAGCCGTTCATACCCTTCGAACGGGCTTCCTAATGGGAGGCACCGGTACAACAACCCAAGCTTACCATGACGCCCGAGTCGGTGACAGGTGCGGCGGCGCCACCCCAGTCCTCCACCATGAACAACCATCACGAATAACCTCACAGCTTCACGGCACGGTTTAGGCACGGCAAGGCACGGCACCACGTTCAATTTCCATACGAGTCTCGAGTCTATATCGCTGCCACCGTCCCTCGCACGAGCAATCCAGGCAATGTCCATCGCAGGAACAAGAATGAATTTCTCATCAAACACACACTTCCTCTCTCTCTTTCTCTCTGCCCCGGAGACTGGGTGAGTGCACGCGACTCGACTCCTCGACGCGATCTCGACTGCCCATAAGCTCTCCAAACGGCCCAAGACTTGAGCCGCACCCGCCAAACGAAGTCGTGTTCGTCGCACGGGGACCAAGGAAACCAAGAAGGGAAGAAAGAAAAGTGGAAAGAGAAGTAAAAACACAAGATAGAAACAATGTGGTAAGACACAGACAGCCCCTATAACAAACCCCCCTCCGTCCAATTGCGAGAGTGGAGGGGTTTGTCGCCCGTCCGCCCGTCCGTTTTTCGATGCTAGATCCGTACCGCCGCTACTTTTTGGTTTCCAATTTCCCCAACGAGAGGGTGAAGAAGAACAAGAATAAAAGAAAAAAAGAGTAAAACTGGATGGATGCCCTCGCTTCCCGATGCTGATGGCGAGAGACAGAAAGCAGCGGCCCATAGTCGTCTCTCCCCTTGCCGTATGTGCTGTCCCGGGACAAACGAGAAATGAGAAAGGCGATCAAAAAGGTTGTGGCGGACGCAGGCCGTCCGTGTTTTTGCCCTTGCCTCGCCCCGTCCACGCCATCCGGTTGCGACTGTTGTCATGCGAATGGGTATATAATGCTAATGATAATCGTAGAAAATGAGGGGAAAGAAAGGAGTGCTCTGTTAGGAAGCATCGATGCTAAAGTAATGGTGTTCGTGGCTCTCGTGTGTCCATCTTTTGTCATTCTCGATCGGTATTCTCAACCGAGTTTCATATGGCCAATTTTTTGGGCCTTGTTCCGATGTCTCTTGTGACGATACATGGGTAGATTGGAATGTTATGGTGTGGTGTGGGTCTGTTACTGGGCCGGACCCGCGGGAAACGGTCCGATCTGCTGGAACGACATGGCCTTTTGCTGGGCCGCTTGCGCCGCTTGCGCCTCTGCGAGGGCGGCAGCCTGCTTCTTCGCGGCAAGAGTGGCTTTTCTCTTGTTGACGGCACCCTGCATGCTGCCGTTGAGCCATCGTTCTGTGACGAGAGTGTTAGTGACATGATACGACGGGTATGCTGGACTGCTGTCGACTTACTCTTCATTGAGGCCGACATCTTCTCCGACTTGGTCATGGTGGAGTAGTCCTTCTCTTCTCCAGCCTGACTAGGTGGAGCGGAGGACTTCGCTGACACGGGTGCCGAGACCGGCGCCGGTCGAGGCGTCGAAAGGTTGTACTCGCTCACGTCGGTTGATGTCTGGCGCGGTGATGCCGCGGGCTTGAGGGTCCATTGGTCCTTTCCTATAAGCTTGAAGGACACTGTCAAACGGGGAGAGCCTGGCGTGGTAGACGAGGCCGAGAAGTCGTGGAGCTCGTTGAGAATCCGCTCCGACGTCGTCTTCTTGGGCGCCAGCTCCGGCGCGCTCTGTTTCCGGTGGATCCGGATGATGCGCGCCTTCTTCGGCGGGGGTGCTGGCTCGGGCTCCTCTTCGACGGCGTCCGCCTCTTCTTTCCAGTTCCGCTGCCGCTTGTTCTGACGCAGCCCATAGGTAGAGCCGTCGTCTGAGATGGTGGCGTTGGAAGAAGACGAGGTGGGGCGAGACTCGTCCGTCGTCTCCGTGGCAGTTGCGACGTGGCCATTGCTTCGTCTCTTGGCTGCGCGACCGCGCTTCGGGGTCGGCTTCTTCTGCTCCTCTGACTCCGGCTCGGGTTCGAACTCTGGCTCGGGCTCTTCGACAACGACGGCCGCCGACTTTGGCTGGCGGCCACGCTTGCGCTTGGGAGGTTGCGTCTGCTCTGGTTCGGGGGGCGTAGCACTGGCCTCTTGCTCGGGCACAGGCGATCCGGGCTCGGAGACCACCACGACGGCCTTCCTGCCCCTCGGCCCTCTCTTCCGTGGCCCAGGCTTGGCCGGCGAGGCCGATTGGGGCTCTGGTTCTGGCTCCGGCTCCGGTTCTTGCTCTTGCGAGGCAGCCGCCCTGTCGGCCGCGGCGGCTCTGCCTCTCTTCTTGGGAACAGGCTTATTACTCCCGGGAGTTGCTGCACGATGGTCATCCTGTAACACACCGTCGAACAACTTGGGGGGATTGCGCGTTCTCTTGCCCGAGACAATGACTCCATCGCCCTCGGCGGCCTTGGCACTCGCCTGCGGCTGGCTTCGGAGCTGTCGACCTCCCTCCCCGCCGCCCTCTCGCTGCGCGCCGGGGTCCTGGTTGCCAATCTTGTTCGGGTGAGGGTCGTACTCGAAGCCATAAGCATTGGCCATGACTCTGTCCTGCCAGCGCTGCTCGAGGATTCCCGCATCTTTCTCTTTGATTGTTGCTCGGGAGCCCTGCACTTCAAAGTCCTTTTCGATGTACGAGTCTACCTTGGCGAAGGCGTTGAGGTCGGCAGTCTTCTTTTCAAAGGCGGCATCTTGGACTGCACGACGTTGGGCATTCTCCTGATCATCGACGATCCTGGTGCACTTCTTGTACTCCTCCTGGTAAGCGACGAGGCATTCGTTGGCCCTCTCCAAGATGTACCAGAGCTCATCGTCAGAAAGATCCTTGGTGTCTTTCAGGAAAGCGGCGAACTCGGAGGGGTCTCTGATCTTCTTGAATTTGTACTGCTTGCGGAAGAGCTGCTTGGGCATGAGCGGTGCCGGCGTGGTCGTACCGGTGATGGTAGCGGGCAGCACCGGCGAGCCTTGACGGGGCGTAAGAGCAGGAGTAGGGGCCGCAGAGTTGTAGGCCGAGCCCTGGGACAGTTGCTGGCCCTGGCTGTCGTTGGCGAGATCCTCGTCGTTTTCGGCGTCGGCGTCAACATCGTCCACTTCGCCTTCGGCGTCGGCATTGCCATCATCTTCCGCATCAACTTCGACTTGTTTGTAGTCGGCGTTGGGGTCGGCCTGCTCGGCACTGTCGGCGTCACCGGCTGTCTCAGCAGCGTCGGCGTTCGAGGTCGGCGCCGAGGCTTCTACCGTGACGGGGTAGATAGAATGGGTGACATATTCGCCGTCGATGTAAGGAGTGAGGTGGGACCATGCATATCGCTTCTTGGCCGCCTTTGGGACGGATGTGGGTTGCAGGGAGGCCGCCTTAGGCTGTTGGACGATGGGGGCACCGTCCTGCATTTCCGCATCAAACTCCTCCGCGGCGTCAACATCCATCTCGTTTGTGAGTCTAGATGATTCTCCATGTTCGGAGGTGAATGACTCGGTAGCGTCGACACCGCGACTTTCGGCACCGTGCGTCGCAGCAGGCGGCTGCGCGCTTTGTGGCGGTTGGGAATGAGGTGGCAGGTTATACTCGACGGCTTCGACATGGCCGTTGGTAAGTGCCTCATGATGAGCGTCTTGTTGACGGACGGGTTGCAACGGCGTCTCTTCAGCAGGGTGTGCAGCAGCGAGGTGGTCGCTGGTGGCGGGGGCGGGGGCGGCTGCAGCAGCGGCGGCAACGTGGTTCTCAGCGACAGCCGGAGCGGAGTTTTCCTGTGAGCCGAGAAGCACAGCAGGCCCAGTAGACGACGACGATTCCTCAGCAGCTTCCGGCAACGCCGTTCTCTGCGGAATGGAGTCGGTAGGACGCACGGGAGAGCTGACCTCTCTCTTTGGTTTAAATGAAAAATCTTCCGAGAAATGAGGGCGCTGCGCTGGGGCTGGCACTGGCTCGGGATCTGGGCGCGTACCAGCACTACTTATAATGGTAGCCTGGGTGATGCGGATAGGCCGAGGATGAACAATGATGGGACCCGAGTTCGTGTCGGAAGCGACAACAACGTCCCGGGCCTGGCTCGACCGTCCATCGTCCTGCTTGATGACTCTCTGGTCAGTAGGGGAGACGGGCTGATGGGCGTCCTGGGCCTTGCGGTGCTGGGTGGGCGAGGAGGGCTGCTGCGGGTGTGTTTTGTTATGGGAAATACGACCCGGCTGGTCTTTCACGTCTTCTTCATGGTCCGAGGCATCATCGGAGCTCACCAGGTCCGAAGAGTCGCCAACGACCTCGATAGTGTCCTTGACGACGTCCTCGTCGGATGGCCGAGAGTAAAAAGACTGCTGCTGCTGCTGCTGCTGCTGCTGATGTTGCTGTTGCTGCTGTTCGACGACGCTCCTGCGGGCAGGGGTTCTCCGGCGGGCGGCGGCGGCGGTAGCGCTGGCGACGGAAAAGTCTCGCGAGGTGGCACGCCGCTTCTGGGCCGTGGGCGTGGAGTACTCGTCGTCGGCGACCTCGCTGTCTGCACGTCTCTTGCGGGTGGCGGTACGCGGGGCGGGGATGGCAATCTCTGGCAGCTCATCCTCAAAGTCGGCGGCCGAGTAGTCAATTTTGGCACGCTTCCTCAAAGTGTGCGGGCCCTTGCGATAGGTTTCGTCCTCTTCATCGGCGGCGCCATCGAATCCTGTGCGAGACTTCTTTCTAAGAGCCGTCTTGCCGCCGGGTCCGGAGAGGCCGCCGATAGAGGGCGAGGAACGGAGGCTAAAAGGAGTGCTCATGGGAATGGGTTTGGCGGTGCGGCGTTGCTGAGGCGCCGTCTGGGGAGTGCGGGACGCGGCAACGGGGGGTGAGCGCGTCATGATGGTCGAGGTCGAGGTCGACTCGGCGCCGGCGCTGGCGCTGGCGCTGGCGCTGGTATCAGACTGGACGCCTGAGGTGGGAAGAGTTTTGCGACGATGGGGACGGCCGCCACGAGAGCGCTGGTCCATGGTGTCGCGGAAGGGCGAGTGTGTCGTCGTGTGATGAGGCGATCAAAGTGAAAACAGGTGACCTGGCTTACGGAGACCGATATGTTGACGGTGATGAAGATGTGGTGCCGCAATGAAATGCCGGGCGAGGGAGAGAAGTCATTCAGTTGAACGGACTCGGGGGCACACCTTTGGAATAAGTGATGGGCTGTGCAAGTGTGAAGCCGGATATTTTTTTCTTCTTCTTCTTCTTCTTCTTCTTCTTCTTCTTCAATCTCCTCCGATGCGGCTTTGGCGGAAGGGTCGGTGAGAGATGATATGGAAGAAGGGGGAAGGCAAAGAAAGGAGCGGATGAGGAGGAGGTGAAAGTATGTGAGTACGTACGGGGCAAGCCGGGAATTGATACAAGTGGTGATGTGGGTTGACTGAGATGAGGTGAGGTAGGTGAGCGAGGTATTGTGTGTATGTGTGTGCGCTTGTTGTGTGTGTGAGAGTTAGAGTGGAAGTGTGAGTGACCTGTCCGTCTGACAGAGTCTGTCTGTCTGTCTGTGCCCGAGCTGCTGCTGCGAGAGAGAGAGGAAACAGAGACAGAGTGAAAGAGTAAAGGTAAACGGGCCTTGCTTGGTCTGGGTTTTTTTTTTTTGGGATGCTGGTGGCCAGTTTGATGGGCGGAATAGGGCCCACGATCAGAGATGGTCTGCGCGACAGCTAGAGCAAACGAAAAGGGCGTCGAGAGGAAGCCAGAGAGACGGGGGCAATGGCGACAACGATTTTTCTTGGGCCGGATGGTTGTTGATGGGGGATATCTGGCATGGAAAAACAGGCCGTGATTCTGGGTTGTTGCTGGCTGGCCCCTTCCGGTCTTGTTGCTGAGATGAGATGCTGCTACTGTTGCTGCAGAACACCGGTGGAGATCGGAGAAGGCTGTCCGTTCGGGCTTGCAATTCTCGGTTTTTACCGGCCACGTCCGTCCGTCCGCCTTATTCTTGACTGTCTGTCCGTCGTCCGTCGTTCCGTCTGGCAGCTTTGGGGGTCGATGGGGGAAATGCCAGGGCAAGGCAGAGAGAGAGCAGCAAGGCAAAGGCAAGGCAAGGCAAGAATGGCACGAACTTGGCCCCTTTGCCTTTTGGGGGGGGGGGTTTCTTGCTGCACTGGTATTGGCTGTTAGTCTTTTCCGAGCCAGCCACACGCCTGGGCCAGCATAGCACGCCAGCCAGCATAGCACGCCAGCCAGCATAGGTAGGGAGACAGACTCTGACGGAGACGCAGAGCGAGACATGGCCAAAAACACCATAAAATAAAAATACGGTCCGGTACGTGGGTACAAGGGGGGAAGGGGGTAGTGTAGAGCTTGGGAGGTACGTATCCCTAACCCGAACTTCTCTGAGGTACTCTGTAGGTCCCTATCAAACGTTGAAGCAGTTATTTACAGGGAGCTACAGTGAGCTACAGCGAGGACATCCGGTGGGTGAGCAACCGAGAGTCGGCACTCTTGCAGAACCACTGCACTGCTGCTGGGCTGGAAGTACCTATCCAGATGAGAGGGAGCACTAACAAGAAAAAAACAGGTGAAATGGCCACAGTGAGCAGCCCCACTGACCCACAAGGCATGCTTTTCATTCGCGCGGCCTGGGTGAAGTCGGCCAATGGGTGAGCACCGAAAGAGACTAGTCCGTATGAAGACTAGTGCGCACCCGTCCCTCTCCGCCTGATGCATGTCCCGTCCCTGATGATGCATGTCTGTCTGTCTTGTCTCCAGGCCACTGGAGAGTTGGGATGAGTTCAGTGAGTTCAAGAGCTCTCCGGGTTCAACGATTACAGTATCACCTACCTCTTCGGCCAACTCATCAACATATCAATTGCTTGTGTTACGAGCCTAGCACCTCGCTCTCATTGCTGCCCCAACCTCCACTGTCCGCGCCGGTTCTTTCCCCAGATCTGTTGTTACTTTGAGCTCTTGTTTCAAGCCAGCTTGGAGCCTCCCTAGCGTCGCCTGACTCAGCTTTCGCCGAGTGCATCCCATCCCGCTCACTGGTGCTACTCGGCTGCTGCTGCTACTGCTGCTACCTACGACTACTACTACTGCTACTACTACTACTACTACTACTACTGCCGCCGCTTCTGACGTCTGCCCCGCAACAACATCACCTCCAACCAACACAATTCGCATCGTCACCGCCCACCATGGCTTCCAAGAAGACCAAGCCTGCTGCCGCCGGCGACGACATCGACGACCTCTTCGAGGGCATCGGCGACAACGCTGCTGCCCCCAAGAAGTCGCTCGAGAAGAAGCCCAAGCCCACCACCGCCGCCTCCAAGGCCATGGCCGACCAAGACATCCTGGCCGAGCTCGAGAAGGATCTCGAGCAGCCTTCGCGACCTCACACGCCCCGTCTCAAGGAGCCCGCCGCCAAGGGCCTCCCCAAGCGCTCTGTCACGCCCACAACCGACGACAAGTCGGCTGCACCCCGCAAGTCCACCGACAGCGCACGATCCCTCCGCGCGAGCTTCACTCCGAGCGCCACCAGCTCCGATCTGCAAGAGCCCGATAAGAAGCCCGCCGAGCAGCCTGCTGCCACTCCCTCGTCCGCCACCGCTTCTCCCGACGCCGTTCCTGCCGCCGCTGCCGGTGCCG
The DNA here is from genome assembly GCA_006783085.1 of Colletotrichum shisoi. Taxonomy (NCBI): domain Eukaryota; kingdom Fungi; phylum Ascomycota; class Sordariomycetes; order Glomerellales; family Glomerellaceae; genus Colletotrichum; species Colletotrichum shisoi. The sequence continues at coordinate 7,215 of PUHP01000876.1, read as the reverse complement.
CCGCCGCTGCCGCTGCCGCTGTTTCTGGCGGTGGCTGGTGGGGTGGCATTTTCAACACGGCCACCGCTGCCATGAAGCAGGCAGAGGCCGCCGTCAAGGAGATCCAGAAGAACGAGGAGGCCAAGAAGTGGGCCGAGCAGGTGCGAGGAAACGTCGGCGGCCTCAGGGCTCTCGGTAAGTTCAATGCTACGCGTCTTGTCTCCTCCCCAATGCGCGCTGAAAGGCCGTCATGGGCTGGCTGGTGCAAATCGGTTTTGCTGACGACCTGTGTTCAGGAGACAACCTTCGCCAGCAAGCGCTCCCTACCTTTACGAACATTCTCCACACCATCGCCCCCCCCATTAGTTCTCACGAACGGCTGCTCATCCACATCACCCACGACATGGTCGGATACCCCTCGCTCGACCCCCTGATCTACGGCACCTTCTCGCGGGTCATGTCCCAGGTCGAAGGTGGCGAGTTGATGGTCATTCAACGCGGCCAGGAAAACACCAGCCGGCGATATTATAACGACAGTGGCGCGGGCTGGAGAGATGGTCCTTGGTGGCGACAGTCGGACTCTCCCAGAGATCTTGGTCTGATCAAGGGCCTGACCGAGGGCACAAAGCTCTGTCGTGCCGGCGCCGACGGCTACGCCAACGAGTACTTTGGTGCCCACGGAGGCATCGAGCAGGCCAGGGTGCGGGCCACGGAGCCCTTGAGCGAGGACAACCCGGTGCGCAGCTCCGACCTGTTCCTCGCCATTCAGGCTGTGGGTATCACGTCCGACTCGGCCCTCTTCGCCCGCACTGCTGCTGTCGAGAAGGAGAAAGAGGCCTCGGCCGTCGCCGAGCAGGACGAGGCGGACGACATGGTCTGCTTTGCCGTCTTCTGTCTGGACCCGGTTCACGAGATCGAGTACTCGACCATCAGCCAGTCCATCCCGGCCAAGTGGATTCGCTGGCTCGACGCCTCCAACCCGTTGACGCCCGTCAGCGGCGATGACGGCCAGGAGCCGTCTCTGCAGCAGTCGATCCCCGACGAGATCCGCGAGATTGTCGAGAGCGGCGGCGTCGACCCCCGCGAGTGGGTTGCCGAGTGGATCGAAGAGCTGCTGGGCCTCGCAGTGGGCGTCGTTGCACAGAGATACGTCGCCAGGAGGATGGGCGTCGGCGAAGGCGGCATCGGTAAGGGCAAGAGAAGGATGGAGGAGCTTATGCAGGACGGCGGCGGCGAGGCGGCTCGGGCCGGCCTGATCTGAAGGCTGGATCTGAAGGCTGGTGATGGCACTGGCCGCAATGGTGTATAAATGATTTTGCTTAGGTGTTCGGGTATACCGTTTCTTTTATTTAAATCGCAAACAACGGGCAGCTAGCTCTGCACGCGTCATCAAACTCTGTGAAAATATCTGTTGAGGCTTTGCACTAGGAGACGGCCATGGAAGACGAATGGTCACTGGTTCGTTCCATGATGCCGTCCGTAATATTTCCCGTCCCTATCTTTCTGACTTGGGTCAGAAGTACGACACCTTCAACACCTATTGAGTAATGTACAGAGAGACAGCCAAGCCTTACAACGCTGATAACACGGGCCTGGCTTGTTAATGTATCTAGAATCGCCTTATTAATTGCACTTCCTTTGCATGCAACATCTTGTTGAAGTCGGCCTGACAACTGCTTGACCGCCTGCCCCAGCAATGGACTTACACGGCTTGGTACGACCAGCCGGTGTCAGCCGTTGACGTTATATCCCCACAGTCACAGTTCTAGGTACTCCGTAGCGTCCTCCTGAATCCCCATTGTCAGGGGTTCGAGGTCCATTCCTCCACCCCTCCTTGCTTACATCATCTCGATTCACCGCCGTAAAATCCAAAGGGAAATTTTCTTTCCATTTCTTGTTCTTGACACACACATTCTCACACACACACACACACCTCGCTGACCAGCGCATCATGCAAGCACGGTGACATTCGGAGAACACTGAGAGCTCAAGTGAGCTGGCAGGGCCTCCTCACTGTCCACACACCATGAGGATTGGCATTATTCATTGCCAGCATAGCATACCCATCTGCAGCAAGCACGGTCACATGCGCAACACCCGTGAATGCCACAGGCAAAACATACCCAGCAGCAATCTACCCAGTCACTCGGGCTTCTCACGAGTCTTCGCTCCGGCGGGGGTCTCCTTCTTGTGCCGCGTTTTGCGGTGCACTCTGGAGAGGACTGGAAATTACTTCATTGAAACGGGGAAAAGGCAAAAGGCGGGCGCCGTCGGGCTTCTGCTCGGCGGTGTTCGTCCTGCGTCTTGGACCGGCTGCGAGAGAGAACAGGACCATCATAGTCCATGCCCATCTTTTTTTCCTACATGGGCGAGGCTCCAGGCGTACCGACATATTCGTTGCTTCGTGACTTGTTTTGTTTTGCTGGTGAAGAAGAACAATAGCTAGCTACCTGTGAACTGTTGATGCTTTTTTCCCTGGTTGCTCTGAAACTCGTAACATTCACCTTCATTGCACGATCCGTCATTCTGCCGGGTGTTGGAGATCTCGGAGCACTCAAAGGGTCGACACAATGTTACATAAGCAACGGAACTCGGTCTGAGCCCGAGACCCAGTTCCCCGGTGGTTCCTTCCTGCGGATTGGACCGTCTAGCCCGGTAGTACGACGCTCGACACCTCCTCTTCAGTGTCTCTTTCCGGCTGTCGTTCGTTCTCTCAACGGTAAAGAACACTGACGTCACTCGGCAGTCGGCGCTTCGCATCGCTTTAGCAGGCGCTATCTTACCCATCCTGCCTTCCATGTGCGGTTGTACAGCTGTCCATATACGAGTACAAGTAATTACATGTACGTAGCCCGTAGCTTAGCGCCTTCTCTGCCAAGGAAGCGAGCCGGACCCCAATCTTTGGCTTTCCACATTTGCGCATCGCGTATTGCATCTGCTCGTCGGATCATCTTGCATACTGAACATTGCGCAACTCTTCACCATCCACCTGTTCTTGAACCTCGATACTCAGTGCTCGCTCCGTCTAATCCCATTCCATGCCATGGCACCCAACAACAACCACAAGGAGCGAAAGTTCTCCCACCTGCCGCTGAGCACGAGCGGCCCAATCAGCTGTGCTCTCACCGGCAGCGCCTTGCTTAACACGCCGTACCTCAACAAGGGCACTGCTTTCCCCGAGGATGAGCGCCGTGAATTCAACCTCACGGGCTTGTTGCCGCAGAGCGTGCACAGACTCGAGGAGCAGCTGGATCGTGCCTACGGCCAGTACATGATCCGCCCGGACGACCTTGCCAAGAACACTTTCCTGGCTTCTTTGAAGGAGCAGAACGAGGTGTTGTACTATCGCGTACGTTCTATCTTCCGTCCTTGTCGTAGGGTTGATTACAGGTAGGGGAGACTGATGACCAAACAGCTCTTGCAAGCAAATCTTCCCGAGATGTTCAGCATCGTCTACACGCCCACAGAGGGAGACGCCATCCAGAAATTCTCCCATCTCTTCAGGCGGCCCGACGGCTGCTTTCTCAACATCAACGACATTGACCGTGTCTATCACGATCTCGCCCAGTGGGGACGCCCAGAGGACATCGACTACATCGTCGTCACCGGTCCGTGTCATTCATTCCCTGCCTTCCTCAGTGACCGGGATAGAAAACTAACAAGACGCAGATGGCGAAGAGATCCTTGGCATCGGAGACCAAGGCGTCGGCGGTGTCTTGATCTCCGTCGCAAAGTTGGTACTCACAACCGTTTGCGCCGGTATACATCCCAACAGAACCCTCCCCGCTGTGCTGGACTGCGGTACGGACAATGAGCAGCTTCTGAACGATGATCTATACCTGGGTCTCCGCCAGAAGCGTGTGCGGGGAGACAAGTACGATCGATTTGTCGATGAGTTTGTCAAGGCATCCAGGAGGCTGTATCCGCGTGCATACATCCATTTTGAGGACTTTGGTCTTGACAATGGTAAGTGGGCCGCGCCTGTGTCGATATCAATGCGACTTTGCTGATGATTTGGCTTGAACTCAGCGAGGAGGATTCTCGACCGATACCGCCCTCATATCCCGTGCTTCAACGACGACATTCAGGGAACCGGCTGCGTGACGCTGGCCGCAATCATGGCTGCGTTGCATGTGAGCAAGCTTAAACTCCCCGACCTGCGCCTGGTCATCTTTGGTGCGGGGTCGGCCGGCGTTGGGATCGCAGACCAAGTCCGGGACGCTATTGCCGCCGAGGGGAACATCGACAAGAAGGAGGCGGCCAAGCAAATCTGGTACGTTTAGGAAACAGTCAAGCACTAGCGCTATTCTTGCTAACGACACATAACAGGCTGGTAGACAGGCCCGGTCTGCTGACCAGCGAAAGCGAGCTGTCTGCCGCTCAGACGAGCTTTGCGAGAGACTCTTCGGAATGGAAAGGAAAAGATGGATCCCTCCTCGAGGTCGTCAAGACCGTCAAGCCCAATGTTCTTATCGGGACCTCTACCAAACCCAAAGCTTTCACCGAGGAAATCGTCCGCGCCATGGCCGAGGGCGTCGAGAGGCCCATTATCCTCCCGCTCTCGAACCCGACGTACCTGCACGAAGCCGTGCCCAAGGACATCTACAAATGGACCGACGGCAAGGCTCTTGTCGCGACGGGGTCGCCGTTTGCGCCTGTCACTGGTCCTTGGGGCGAGGAGGGCGAGGACATTGAGATCGAGATCGCAGAGTGTAACAACTCGGTCGTCTTTCCCGGCATCGGCCTTGGCTCGGTACTCTCCCGCGCGAGTCTGGTCACGGACAAGATGCTAGTGGCCGCGGTCGAGGGCGTTGTGTCGTTGAGTCCTGCACTTGAAGACCAGTGTGAGTCTCTACTACCCAGTGTCAAAGATGTATGGAACGTCAGCGTAAGAATCGCGAGGAACGTGATCAAGGCTGCTGTCGCGGAGGGCGTGGCGGCACAGAAGGGCATCCCCGACAATGACGAGGACCTGGACGAGTGGATCCGCGAGCAGATGTGGTATCCCGAGTATCGGCCACTGAAGCTCGTTGCGTTGAACGAGGCGAGTAGGGAAGCCAAGGGGGAGATGAAGGTCGCAGGCAGCTTGGCCAAAGTTGGGAACTAGCAGAGGCTTTAGTGATGTAAACGGTGCAGCCCCTGGTGCTTCATGATGCAAATGTTTAAATGGCAAGTTTTGTTGATCAACTTTGGATTTTGCACATACCAATTTCAGTAAACCCCGCAGTTTCTTCTCCCGAAGCCAGCCTGGTTCCGGACCATCGTCGGCGATCTCGACATTGGCTTAGTATCATAACTGCTAAGAGCAGTTAAAAATCATGTAGCTGAGCCTATAACGTGTAAACGGGGGTTTGATTGAACGATATAGATCGTTATCATGACTAGGTTTCAATCTTTCAAGACAATGTAAACTTGACCGGTGATACAACTATGCATGACAAACGCAAGAATAGAAACAAAAACCTGACACCCGTTGAAATGATTCAGGCGAATTATAATTACTGTTTCAGTACTCTTTTTCGACTACAGTTTAGCTTAGACAGACTAGGACACGGTAAAACCACGTTAAACATAACCTGGGTTGCTTCTATATAAGAACTTTTTCAAATAACTTAATAATTATCACATGCTACAAATGGCTGGTGTAGAATTGACGGAATGCCTGGAGTCCATTTACAACCGAACTAGATACAAACAATCTCAAGTCTATTAACATAATCTCAAACCCAAACCCAACTTGTGAGGGCGGCTCACTGTTTGAAAAATGTACTCTGTCTTGCTACACTGGATTTATCACAGCTTCTTGGGATTTCGAGATTAATTGTGGTGACTGTATCTTTCGCATAAATCATGTTGTTTGTCTATCTTCGCCTTTTTAGACACTACTTTTCTTTTTAGGGTAACTCGCTTCTACCGATTCGCCTGTATTTTGCCCCAAGGGTATCAGAAGATAGGAAACCAAGCAGTCAGTATCAACACGAGACTTGGCCGAACTGACGTGCCCATGCTTGCCAGGCTGGCTCCACTGCTTCGACAGGCCGTTCTTTGTCAATCCGGTCCTCTACTCGCACAAGACTCAAAGACCTGGCGAAGTCGACCGATTGTTTTGACATTTGTTCATATTATCCACCCCTTCTCCCTCTTCGTCTCCGGTCTCACTGCTGTGATACGTCGACCTTACTCCACCAGAACTCGGACTCCTTTCTAGCCCACGTATCCGGGTGTAAGCGCGCCGGGACGCCCGGCTCGCCGCCGATGAGCTCCTTGTTCTCCTCGCCGAACACAAGGGCCTTTGGGTCCTCGGGCACGTACCGCTCCCACGTCGGCCTGTCCGGGCTGCTCTCGCCCCTGACGGCGTTGGGGTCGCCGGCGACGATGAAGCTGGTGATGTAGGCGTTCAGCGTCAGGCACAGCTCCTTTTGTGCGGGGGAGATGTTGGTCTTGGCCGGCTCGCACGCCCCGTAGTACATGTTCTCGCCGTGGCGCGCGCGGTCGAGGACGGAGCTCTCGAGGCCCCACTGGTAGAGGTACACGGGCTCCGGCGAGGCCCTCGAGGCGAGCTCCGCCGTCTGCCGGACGGGCGCGACGTAGGCGTACTGCCCGTAGGCGATCTCGAGGCGGCGGTACTGCGCGCCCGTGCCGTCGAGGTGTTCCCTGTACGGCGAGTCGGCGACGGTGAGGGGGTCCGGGTAGAGCGCGTCGATGGTGGCGACGTCCTCCTTGGACAGCAGGGGCAGCAGGTCGGCGAAGAAGGTGGTGAACTCGTCGGAGCGCGAGACCTGCTTGCTGATGTAGATGGAGCCCTCGTTGCGGTTGAAGCCCGTCATGACGAGGACCTTGCGCCAGCGGTCGAGGCGCCAGGACTCGATGGGCGGGCGCGGGATGACGTCGCCGTCGATGACGGGCTGGAAGGCCCAGCGCAGGGAGGGGTTGTAATTGTCGAAGACGGCGATCTGGGCGCGCTGGACGACCTCGGACGGCGCCGCGCGGAGGTGGCGGAAGGTCTCGGCGGCGGAGAGGCCCGGCGGGCAGCCCGTCTCGGCGAGGAAGTCGGCGAACTGGGCCTCGTGGATGGGCGCGTTGTAGGGGCGGACGGCGCGGGACGTCGGGGCGCCGGACTCGAGGATGACCTTGTGGAAGAGGGGTGGGTTGTACTGGCCCTCGTCGTTGATGAGGATATGGCCGATCTTTGGGATGGGAGTTGGGTCAGCGTTTGACGGGGGGGGGGGGGGGGGG
>PUHP01000874.1:4351-18187 GCA_006783085.1 Colletotrichum shisoi | reverse complement strand
ATTGAGGAGGATTGCATGTTCGTACGTAGAGAAAAGGTGTCCTTAAGATGAAGAGGGTAGAATTAGGCGGACGTGCGCCGCTCGCTATGATGCGCCGCTCGCTATGCGAGTACGTTATATATATATATATATATAACCTCAGGACTAAATTGATGACCGCCATTTTTTTCGCGTTTGAATCCTACGGAACGGATGGACTCTTCATAGCCTCGCGACCCCGTGAAGACGAATGCGACTTTCGCACTCAATCAGCTTGTTGTGCAATGGCGTGTCTCACGCTTTCATCTTTCATCTGCACACTGCTTGTTCATCCTGGTGTGGGGTGGCCCAAGCTTTCGTGACGGAGGTGGGCAGGGGTCTCGGGCCGCCAAATCGGCGTGCTGATCCCCCCTCCCCCCCGTTGCCGGTAACTTTTCCCACGGGGGGAACGTTGGATTTTTTGCATCACCAAAACTACCGCCGCTTCCAGGGCCTCAACACGCTCGCTCTACCAGACGCCATGCTGGCGTCGAGGACAGTATGCGCCCAGTGCCGTCCGAGGCTTCTGCCCAGCGCAGCGACCCTCGGAACGATCCGACCGAGTTCGACCGCGAGCTTTCCGGCCGCCGCCGCCGCTGCCGCCACCGCGACCGCGACCGCCAATCCTGCGAGACCGACGGCTCAGCCACGCCACGTCAGGCCATACAACATACCACCGAAACGCAACGCCGACGGCGACCAGAGCGCGAGGCAGAGGGCGCTGGACCTCTTCGCAGAGACCATCAGCAGCAAACCGCGGGCGACGCCGGTGACGAGCCAAGACATCAACCAGCTCTACCGGCTCGCAGATGAACTAGACACGATCACGCAGAACACGAAGGGGCTGCCCGAGGCGGAGGTTGCAGTAAAAGCATACGAGCTGATATCGACGAGAATTCTTCCGGCATTACGGGCTTCGGGTTCCCCGTTGCCAGCGGTTGCCAAGACGAAAACAACCCTGGCGGTGCAACAGATCGCGAATATCAAGTTTTCGAACATCGACAATGCGGACCTGCCCAGCACTGCCGGAATCTGCAAGGTCTACGCCGACTTGGGCAACTTGAGAGTGGTGAAGAGATTGGAGCTCATCAACAGCCTCCTGCGGGCAATAGTGTCGTCCCCGTCCGGGTCGGGGACCCAGTGCGTCGAGGAACGGCTGCTGGACGATCTTGTGGAATGCTGGAAACACTTTTCGGGCATGAGGCGCGCCAACAGCGGCTTGGCCTCGGAGGCAAAGTTCTGGCTCACCACCAGGCCCGACATGCGAGGTGTCGAGCAGCCCCTCACGCTCTTCCGCGCCCTGTTCCCCTTGTTTGCAACCAACGAGCTGCGGGGCAGCGGCGCCGCCCTCGTGACCACGTTCGTCCTGCTCTCCGAGTCCAGGCACATGCTGACCAGGGCCAAGGAGGAGGCGCAGCCGCTGCTGGAAGCGTTGGACCCCATCGTGAAGCGATTCGACCAGGAGATGCTGCGTCAGATGTTCGAGGGCTACCCCGAGCTGTGGAGCCACGTCCAGCCCAGGGCAGACTGGCGGGTGACGCGAATGGCACACGAGGTCTTGAAAGAGCTGGGCACGCCCCCCGTCAAGAGCAGCCCGAACCGTGGCCGGTCGCCGGGGCTCTTCTCGTATGCTCAGTGGCACAAGCGGTTCGACGTGGCCTTCCGTTCCAACGACCACGCGGCGGCGCAGCAGGCCTGGAGGGACCTCGTCGATCCGGCGAACGACGTCTACCGCGCCCAGAGACTGCGCGACGCCCCCGAGCTGCTCGACTACATCCTGTTTCTCACCTGCAGCAAATGGGCCGTGGACGCCGAGGGCTTCTCAAAGATGACCGCCAACGTGTTGGCGTACATGAGGGAGGTGGAGTCCGCACCGACGATCAGGACCTACACGTCGATGATGAAGGGCTGGAAGCAAGCCAGGCGGCTGGACCCGATCGAGAAGCTGTGGGCCTCCATCACGGCGTCGGGGGTGAGGCTGGACGAGCACATCTGGACGACCAGGATATCGGCGCTTGGCCATCTGAGCCACGAAAACGCGGGGCTGGCGGCGTTGAAGGAGATGGAGACGGTGTGGGACACGGCCGTGAAGAAGGGCATCCAGAGCACCGCGGTCGAACCCGGGATCGCGAGCGTCAACGCGGCCGTCTCCGGGCTGCTCAAGAAGGACCGCATGGAGGTGATCCGCGCGGTGCTGGCGTGGGCGATAGAGAGGGGCATCGAGCCCAACATCTTCACGTACAACATGCTCCTGGCGCGGATGCTCAAGAAGGGCGCCTCCGACGAGGCGGACAGTATCCTCTCCAGCATGCGGAGCGCGGGCCTGGCCCCCGACGCCGCCACCTTCACAATCATCCTCGAGGCGGCCCTCGAGGATCTGCCCGACCAGACGCCCGCGGAGCAGCGGGAGACCATCGACAAGGTCTTCTCGGAGATGGCCGCCTGCGGCATCGAGCCCAACCAGGAGGCGTTCGCCAAGATGCTCCACGTCCTCGTCAAGGCCGGCGACGCCGCGGAGCACTCGGTGGCCGCCGTTCTCGCCCAGCTGCGCAGCACCGGCATGCAGCCGTCGACCGAGATCTGCACGATCCTGGTCGAGTACTACGCCAGCCGCGAGCGGCCGGACCTCGACTCCCTCCGCGCCCTCGTCGCCGACCGCCGGTCCCGCACGCGCGCCCTGACGGACCGCGTCTTCTGGGAGAGCGTCATCAAGCACTACCACCGCGCCGGCGACCTCGACAGCGCGCTGGAGATCGTGTACGACCTGGACGACTGGGGCATCTGGCCCGCGCTCCCGCTGCTGGAGCCCCTGCTGCGGGAGCTGATCCGGAGGCAGGACTGGGACGGCGCCAAGATGTTGGTCGACACGGTTCGCAAGCAGGCCCGACCCCAGGCGGCGGCGGGGAGCAAGGGCGGACGATACTGGAGCCACGGCTTCTGGGCTGCCGCCAAGGATTACGAGCTGTTTTGATACCTAGGGTGTGGGATGGCCCGCGAGAGGCCGGGCGCCCGCCTCTGTACAGTTAAGTAGATCACGTAGATGTGTATAACAGAACGAACCGTTCAGACAAAATCACTTGCTTCGCATGGAGCTCGCGATGGTCCGGGTACGACGCCCAGAGGCCGAAGAACTTGGCTTCATTCGCAAAACAGGTTCCAATGGGCCAGAGCAGCATTCTTCAGAGCAGCATTTTACCAGCAGTCAGGACGCACCGGTCCCTACTCGGGATCTCGCGGCTCCAGCTCAACGAGGGCAGCTCGCCGCGCTTGGTCAGGGACAGGGGCTTCTCGGCCGCGGTCTCTGCGTTGATCAGCCTGCCAAGGCCCTCGTCCAAGAGCTGCGTGTCGAGGTCCAGCGTCTTGAAGGTGTCGATCTCATGGGATGGGGAGGGACCGCCACCTCGACGAAGCCGGTTTGGTCAATGGTCGGGAACGAGCTCAGCCGCGAAAGGTCTCTCTCGGCGCGTCGGCTGTCGGCACACGGTACACCTGGTAGCCGTCATAGCTGACCTTGTCATCACGCGGTGCCCTATCACCACCCGGCCGCAGAGCAGATACGGCAACAAGCGGGGCGAGGACGAGGGCAACGGCAAGCTTCATCATGGCCGGGTTTATTCTCTCAGTGCGTTGGAGTCGTGGGTCACCCCGTCGATTGAGTTCAATGGCAGCCGACGCGGCATGTTTCTTATACACATCCCAGCAGCGCACATGGGTGCATTTCCGAGGCCGGGCAAATTCGGTCGAGCAAAAGGTGAGAGGGGTCAGCGGTTGATAAACATGCACGCCAAGACTGAGGTGCTTGCTTGGATGACGCCCACGAGAACGACGAGTCAGCGTAGCATTCGAGGATTCGTCCTGGAGAGCTGCCTTGTGGTGCGGTGAAGCCGTGTAGCGAGGTCAATCGCGACGTTGTACGGGCATGCGGAGCTACACCCAGAAGAGTAGGTGCAAAGGCGAGGTCGGTAAGCTGCTCAACTCCCTTCTCCCTCTCCCCTGTAACCATGCCGTCTTCGCTGCGAGGGTAACCGGGACTATGCGAGGCAGACAATCTTGTCTGTTGACTGGGATGAACAATGAGGCCGAGGGTATTGGGTTGGGTTGGGTTGGAGGACAGGTTTGAACCACACTCAATGCCGACCCCCGGGGCTGGCACGTCGCCGTCTCGTCGATACCGGCTCATTATCGCGCCAGGTGCGTGAGGGTTATTTTGGACGTGTGTTCGCCGGTTGCTGCTGTGTGATAGAATGCGAGGTGGTGATGAATTCCAAGCCCAGAGCAGACGTCAAGCAGGCGGCGGTCTCCACCAACCGCATCTTCCCAATATGTCCGTCTTCCCGGCGCGTAGCGGGCCGAACACCTACCTGACACCGGCCTTCCGATCCGAGAGTGGGCCTGGGGTCCGGGGCAGAGGATATCGACAGCCCCGCACACGGTATGAATTGACTTGCGTTCACCAATCAACACGCCCCTATCCGTGAAAATCCGATGCCATGGTTCCTTTAACAAGATACTGTGCTTTCTGCAGCCAGCCTGTTTTGGCTGCAAGATCACCATGTCGCCTGGTCGGACTGTGCCTCTTGGACGCGAACTCTACTCATGGAAAACCTCAAACCTGTCACTCCCTCGGCATCTGCCAAGAAGCTGTAGTCAACGATGCCACGAGTAGCAAACTGCGTCACCATGGGACTTGATGCTATCGATGGCCACTACATGCCTAACGACTGGCGTGTGCAATGGGCGCTTGCTGCCTGGCCGGACCGTGTTCCAAGCACATGCCCCCCCTCCCCTCGGCCTTTCATTCAAACGGAACGCCCTAGCCCTCTTTCTCGAGCCCCCCCTTCTAAGTCACCGCTAATCGACCGGAGTATTCTAAACAAGTGCCGCTGAACCTACAGACCATTGGCCGTACTTGGCATGGAAACCTCGATGCCCTCCGGCGAAAGTTTTGTTTCGCAGGCTCAGGCGTTCCAAGGCTGGCCTTGCGCCCTGTCCCGAGCTTTGTTTTTGTAATATGTGAAGCGTTGATCTCCCGTCTTTGTACATAGCGTGTCGTCCTCGTGGTGTTGCATCGCCATGGTTGTATTGGCATCTTTTCAACTAGCGAGCCGAACGCAACATGCCTTACACAGGACCCAACCACCATGCCAACCCGGCTGCTCGGAACATGTCTGACTCGGCTTGCGTGCCTTGAGGCTGAACCGATATCTACTCGGTTTGCTTCAAACCGGCGCCGGCTTCAATAGCCCCTCGCCCCTGTGATATCGCAGCGGGTGGAGATGGCAATACTGACGGTCTCCTCCTCCTGAGTGGTGGGACTGTGCTGCCGTTCAACCACTAACATGGTCGACTGGTACTGGTGAGCGGTAGTGCTCTTTCCGTGGAGACACTGTCGCCGATTGAGATGTTGGGCTGTGTCAGACCCCTTCCGTTGTCCCGGGCCGAGTCGAGTCGGAGCGGGTGGGCGCCTCACACAGGAGGTATGCCACTCTAGCTGTCGATCGCCAAGAGGCGTGTGCGTACATGCCGTGAAGTATCGAAGGAGGCTTGTCTCCGCAGCAGTGTTGCGATGGTACCAGCAGCCGGCCGGATTCTTCTCCCAAAGTGCTCGTCCATGACGTTGACCTCATGATTCGTCCATCGCATCGGGATCATCTTGCTCGGCAGACTCTTCCGACCCTGCCCCCAGCGCAGAAACCACACGTTCCAGCCCCTCGACCTCACCCATGGCAAACTTCCTCCCCTCGCCCTGCCACTCGCCGTCGCGGACCTCGCCGTCCTTCCCCAACTCCAAGCCTCGCACGTGCTCGAGATGCTTTCGTGTCGCACTCTCGACGTACTCCATCCTCTCCCGTCTCCAACTCTTGTTCTTTTCCGGCCCATCCTCGACGTCGGACGGGTCCTTCAGGTCCGGCATGATGTTGCGCAGCGACGTCGACAGCGCCCGTAGCGCCTGCAGCTGCGACATGTTGAACGCCGTCGTCGTCGTGAGCGGCGTCTTGGAGTCACCCTCGGCGAGATCGCCTCTCTCGCGCAGGAACTGGAGCGGCGCCCCGTCGTCCGCCCCCTCGACCTTGACCTCCACCAGCGAAGCCCGCGGGCCGGCGGCGGGCTTACCGCCCATGACCCCGCGCAGCTTCGCCAGCAGCGCCGCGTTCTTGGCCTGCTCCGCGTGCAGCATCACGTTCAGCCGCTGGCTCGCCTGCAGCTTCCTCCTGAGTGCGTCCACGCTCTCCCTCGTGGGTGCGTCCTCGCGGGCGACGTCGAACTCGAGACCGTTGTAGTGGGCGAGGCGCATCCAGTTGCGGTGGCCGGGCTGGATGCCGAGAATGTTCCGCATCACGTAGAGCTCGTACTTGTCAAAGTTCTTGTCGATGGCCGCACACAGTAGAGTCTCGAGCTTGTGGACGCCGTCGATGATTTCGAGCTTCGCCGTCTCCTCGACGTCGACCGACGCATCCGGGGGAGGCTTCCTCTGCTTCAGCGCCTTCTCGAACCCGAGCGCTTTCGGGGGCGCTCTCGAGAGGCCCTGTTCGACGCGGTCGAGCGTCTTGTCGGCCACTGCGTTGACATTGTTGATGATGCTGTCGAGCAGCGACTGCGGGCTGTGTTAGTGCCCTGGGTCGTTCGCATGATGCGTCGGCGGGGACTAAAAGGATCTCTCTCAACTCACAATCGGTGCATACCCAAGGTGTTCCGTCAAAAGCTCAACGTCGATGATGTTCGGGTGGGCCATGATGGCCAAAGGCTTCCGAATGGTCTGTTGGAAGGGGGTCGTGGACGGGGGAGGGGTGCGACTTTGCGGTCAGGAAGACGCGTCTGACGCTGACGCGTCGAAAGTCAATATTTGGTTGGTATTCGGAAGGAAGAAGTGCGATGGGCAGGGAGGGAGGGAGGGGGGCACATTTGGGCCTTAATCGCAAGGTGTCTAGCGTGTGGTGCACCTACAACTCACAGCACCCGTGCGCCGGAACACCCTTCAGCAGCGGGGCGGGACGCCTGTCGTCTTTTCACTGCCACGCTGCAGACGTCACGCAGGACCGGGATGGAGCGCTGACGAAGAGTGCCACAGCAGCTGGAGACAATTTGGACCTCCACCGGCCGTTACATTAATTGCACGACAGTACGATTTCTCTCCCCTTTCCACCCCCTCCGTCCGGCCTTCCCTCAACACCACCGACCGGGCTCACCATTCTGTCGAACCATTCGCGCTCGGAAAAAGGCCACCGTCAAACATGTCCAACTTCGGGAACTTTATGAAAAATGGCTGGCACCCTGAGAAGGCGGGCACTACCTTCAAGGGCCAAGTGGTATGTCACCGTCTCGACGAGGTGCGAGCACGCAATTGAGGCCGACTGACCGCCGGTACACAGAACGGGCTGTTGGGCAGGAACAAGGACGACGATAAGGAGGACCGTGTCGCCCCGCCGCTTTCATCTTTGAAGGATCCTTCGACCTTTGCACCACCACCCAAGCGCGTCCCTGGTGCACCGCCTCCGCGCTCGAACGCAACATCGCCCGGTGCCCCGCCGCCGCCTTATGAAGATCCGAGTCGGCAGCAGCAGCAGCAGCAGCAGCAGCAGCAGGAAGAGGAGGAAGAGGCGCCTCCTCGCCCATACCGCGTAAATACAACGGGCCTCTCAACGGCCCATCTACCGCCGCCGCCCGGAAGGAAGGATGGCGCCGACGGCAGAACGCCGTCTCCTGGCCAAGCTGCCGCACGGCCACCGCCCCCGAGTCTTCCCCCCCGACTCCCGCCCAGGACGCCGTCCGCAACGTCCGTCGTCACATCGCCTGCGCCGCCCGCGCCAGCAGCATCCGGCGGCTATCTGAACCAGAATGCGATGAACAGGCTGGGAGCGGCGGGCGTATCGGTGCCGGCTCTGGGAATCGGAAAGCCCGCGCCGGAACCCCCGACCCGCTCGAACGCCGGCAGCCCAGCGCCACCACCGTCGCGGAACGGCGCCTTCTCACCGCCGAGCGGACAGATGGGCGAGCTGCAGAACCGGTTCGCAAAACTGGGCAGGTCTCCGGGCCAGCCGTCGAGCCCGCCACCACCCCCGGCCGAGGGCACGACGATGGAGCAGAAGCAGGCCGCCCTCCGCACGGCGTCCAACTTCCACAAGAACCCGTCCACGGTGTCCATGGCCGACGCCCGCTCCGCCGCGTCGACGTTCAACAACTTTCGCCAGCGGCACGGGGAACAGGTGGCCTCCGGGGTCAAGAGTGCGAACAACCTGAACCAGAAATACGGCATCTCCGAGAAGATCGGACATTACGCCGGACGGGTCGGTCAGCAGCAGGAGGGGACGACGGGCAACGCTGGTGCGGCCGCCCCGAGCCCGCTGTCGCCTCCGCCCGGGCTGGTCAGCGCCATCGGCAAGAAGAAGCCGCCTCCTCCCCCGCCAAAGAAGAAGCCCCAGCTGAGCAGCGCACCCGCTGCGCCGCCCGGGCAGGGCGACGACGACGAGCCCCCTCCGATCCCCTTGGCAACCAAGCCAACGTTTTGACCGGCTTGGGCATCGGGGTTATTGCTTTTGTTGTTATCCAAGGCATGCATCTCTGGCGTTTTGTTACTGGCCAGGCCACACACACCCTGCGGGGTAAGCCGAGGCCGAGGTAGTGTTCACGTAGATTGGGGGCGGTCCGTCGTAGGTCGTCATTCAAAACGGCCAACACCGAGTGCACTTTTAATTTTTTTGCTTGCTACGGACTTGAAGGGATATATGCCAAAGCAGATGGACGCTATAGCAAGGTGTCTTGGCGTGTTTAAAAATCAGCCCCGACACCGACGGAAAATCTCGAAAACAGGAACGCCCCGTCAAGATTTTAAACCTTCATGCCCTCGAGACCGTGCTGCCAGACGATGATGTAGGGGGTGACACCATCCTCACGGTAGTTGAGGAGGACGACCCTGCCGCCTGATTAGTATGCAATTCCAGTTCAACGAGGAGGGCCGGAGAGGGGGTTCTTACATTCCGTCGGGGTTCATCGACTCGCCGATGTAGAACTCCAGGTCCTTGAAGTTAGGGATGAGCTTCCCTTTGACGTAGGCCTGGACGCCCTGCTCGAAGGCGTCGATCTTCTCGGCGGGAGCACCCTTCTCCTTGAGGGCGGCCTTGACAGCCTTCATGTAGCCTGCGAGAGGTTGCGTCAGCCGGAGTCCAGGATATGCCCAGATTGTGACGGCACAGGGGAGGCGAGGTCTACATACCCTTGAGGTAGCTCAAGAAGCTCTTCTTGTCGAACTGGGTCGGCTGGTAACGGAAAGAGTGGACGATGTTGTTGACCTTGACCTCGGTGTCCTCAACACCCTCGTCGGCCTCCTCAGCAGAGGCGTTGGCGCCGGTGTCTGCAAACTGTCAGAAACTATGATCCCATATCGTCCCTTCGTGCCGGGAGCGCGCGCGCGGGGTAAGCGCCGCGGGACGGGAGTTCACGCACCGACGCTGACGGCGCCCTCAGTGATCATGGCGCAGTCGGCCTCGAACACGACGCCATCGATGTCCTTAAGGTCGTACGAGTCCGAGATGATCTCGTCTCCGGTGAGGATGTCCTGTTTGAGTGCGGGGTTCGGTCAGCCCATGAGTTCCCTTGTCATATCTAGGAAAACGATGTTTTTTCCCTTCTATTTTTCTTACCCCCTCCCCGCCCCAAAGCAGCGGCGGGGTTGAAGGAGGGGTAAAAAAGGAAGAAAACAGACAGCCTGTGCACCAGCACGCCGTAGGCCGCTGGATGCAATGTGATATTTAGGCCTTCATAAAGGGGCGTACCTTGTAGATAATCATCTTGGCGGTTTGTCTGAGAAGGTCGGGAGGATAGGATTGGCGAGACGGAAGTTTGTTGTCTGGGTCTAGAGGAGTGAGAGATCAAGCAAAGAGACCGCTTTTGAAGGGCGAAAAGTGTTCGCAAATTTGGTAAGTAGGAGGACTATGTTTGGTGGGGTTCTGGGAGCTAGTTCGAATTTGGACTAATGTGAGCGGCCAAGCGGGTCTCTGTTAAGCAGATGGCGGGCAAAAAAACGCGAAGCACTAACACGCCAGCGGCTAGCCCAAAGGGCGAGAACACACCGAGCGTGCGGGCGAAACGTGGGACCAGACGCTGCGGGCGAGCCCAGGCTGGGAAGAGCAGAGACACACCACACCAACCCAACGGGGTTCTGAACTTTTACGGTCTGGGAGTCCGTACACAATATTGAGTTGCTCAAAGCCATGGGCTGTAATCGAAAGATCCTCAGAACTCCACCTCGCCGTTTTTCCCCCTTCCAGTTCTTCCTCATTCACATCTACTCGAAACACATACCGCCTTGGTTACGCTGACATGGCGCACACTGCGGTGCGTGTTAAAACGCCGACCTTGGATCCTCCTTTGATCGTGCCGCTGGCGCTGCAACCTCCTCGTCCTGGACGACACCCACCACATGTATGTCCGGGCTGAGAGACGCGGGGCTGGGATAGCCTCAACTGCGCCCCGCCGATGCGTGGCAGCGGTGAATCTAGCCCAGCTCGCCGTCTGACAGATCCTTCAGCGTCACACGAGCCCCGTTAGTATCAATGGCAAGGAGCCTCGTCTGGTCTGGTGTTTGGGGAGGGGGGAGGAAGTCCGGAGTGGGATGGCATCCTTGATCAAGGTATGCCCTGGAGGCAGTCCAATGTCAGTCATTTGGCGTCTCAATGTCTTCGCCAATCCTCCTCTTTGTCAGGTGAATTGCACCGAAACTCTAGCTGTCATCTGGTTGTCGTTCAACCATCGAGTTTCGACAAAAGGGGGCCCTCATTCGAGAACAGCTTCGGAGTGGGCGTATCGCATCCTGAAATTGTCCTGGCAAAGCCCCTCCTCCTCCCTTCTTCCAGGCACCACCAAATCACACTTGGCGCTCGATCGCATCGCGGTGTCCGGGCTTATATAAGCCACCCAGCAGTCCACGTATCCACGGCAGCGACAGGGGATAGCCCGGTGGGCTGACACGACAGCGTAGCAAGCCGCGCATAGTTGGCAGAGGTATGACAGCATTGACATGCCCGCCGTAATTCACGCGAGCTGGCCCGTGATAGTGTAGTGATGAGGGAGGATCCTACGCAGGCCGGCTCGCCCTCTCCATCGCCCGAGTTGAGCCTGCCTGCCAACGCAAAATTGGACCAACGCGTCGAGGATCCAATGCCGATTCAGAGCGTCATGGATGCCGCGTTCCGGGACTCATCGAATCGATAAGCAAGAAGAAGGGGGGCTTGGTTGAGGTTGTGGTTCGATCCACGGCAAAACCGGGGGACTGTCGAAAGGCGAGAGGCCCGCGCCTTTCCACAAGCGAGATTGATAAAAGCGCATCATTCCTGGGCCTGGGAGCCCAAACGCCGCCTGCGAGGAACCTAGTCCTAGAAAGATGGGAAAAAATTGCCCGCCTGTACCCCCGAATCCCCGACGTCGCCGCTAAGACTCAACTCACCACTGTGCTTGGTACTCCCCGTGCCCTTGTTGTTTTCCTACAAGTACCCGATATCGAGCGCCTCAGAGCACTGGGCAGGCAAGATCGCTCGCTCCCGTCGGACTAAACAATCGGATTTGCACGGTTTTCTGCGCATTGCATTGCGACCAAGGGCCAAGCCAGTCAAGGCTAGTGAAACCTCGAACCAAGTCGCCACACGTCTGACGGTCTTTCCACACTCTCTCTCCCCCACTGTATCCCTTCGTCTCAGCCCTGTCGCCTGCGCTGCGCTGCGCTGCGCTGCGCTTCTCGTTGCTTTGACATCCGTCCCCCGTCCCCCCCACACTCCATATTGAGCGTCTCTTTCATATATCCAACTTCCGTCCGCTCCTTGCAAACCGCCGTTGCCCGCCACACCAACGGTCCCTCCCTCTCCCTTTCATTCCTTTGCATTTCTCGACTTCCGCGTACGGCGACCAAACAGCTCTAAACCTCCTCGACCGAGCCAGTCCCTAATCCCACCACATCCGAGACCGACCGAAGAGCGACGCCGCCGCCCCGAAGCCCGCAATGGTGAACGAAACGATCCCACCCACGATGGCGGCGACAAACTTCACGTCCATGGCCGGCGACCTCCCGCCGCTGCCGGCCTACACCCTCAAGCCCTACGCCGACATCATTCCCGGCCTGCCCGACGTCTACCTGCGCCTCTTCCTGCCCATCGTCGTGTACTGGGTCCTGTCCATGTTCTTCCACCTGATCGACGTCTACGACATATGGCCGCAGTACCGCCTGCACACCCCCGAGGAGATTACCAAGCGCAACCACGTCTCCCGCTACGAGGTCGCCCGCGACGTCGTCCTCCAGCAGCTCATCCAGATCTGCATGTCCATCTTCCTCGAGTACATCGACGACGAACAGCTCACCGGCAGCGAGGACTATGACGTCGCCGTCTGGGCCACCCGCGTCCGCATCGCCCAGCGCGCCCTGCCCACCTTCCTCGGCCTGCTCGGCCTCAACGCCGCCTCCATTTCCAAGAACATGTCGGCCTCGCACCCCTTCATTGCCGGCGCCCTCGCCGGCGGGCACTACCCCTTCCTCACCGCCGAGCTCGATGGGTCGCACGCCGTCGTCCCGGCCTTCGCCTCTTGGGAACTGCTCGTCGCAAAGGCCATCTACTGGCTCGTCATCCCGGGGCTCCAGCTCTTCGCCGCCATCTCGATCCTCGACACATGGCAGTACTTTCTCCACCGCCTCATGCACGTCAACAAGTGGATGTACAGTAAGTTTTGAACACGGCCCTAGTTCGGCCGAAGCCTTTCGGCGCCGGGTGGCGAATAGCTCACT
The DNA here is from genome assembly GCA_006783085.1 of Colletotrichum shisoi. NCBI lineage: Eukaryota > Fungi > Ascomycota > Sordariomycetes > Glomerellales > Glomerellaceae > Colletotrichum > Colletotrichum shisoi. The sequence continues at coordinate 5,403 of PUHP01000874.1, read as the reverse complement.
AACACCACTGTCCAGCAACCTTCCACTCGAGACACCACCGCCTATACGTGCCCTACGCCTACGGCGCCCTCTACAACCACCCGTTCGAGGGCTTCCTCCTCGACACCCTCGGCGCCGGCATGGGCTTCCTCCTGACCGGCATGAGCGCGAGGCAGGGACTGCTGTTCTTCTGCCTCTCGACCATCAAGACCGTCGACGACCACTGCGGCTACTCGCTGCCGTGGGACCCCCTTCAGCACATCACGAGCAACAACGCCGCCTACCACGACGTCCACCACCAGACATGGGGCATCAAGACCAACTTCTCCCAGCCCTTCTTCACCTTCTGGGACCGCGCCCTCGACACGCGATACAGGGGCGACAGGCAGAACCGCATCCTGGCCGCCAAGGGCAAGGGGGCAGCGGTGGAGGCCAAGTCCGAATGAAGAGGTCCGAGTCGAACCTCGGCGATCCGAGCCATCCGGCGAAAGGGGGAAGGGGAATCGAAAGAAAAGAAAAAAACACTCCCCGAAACATAATCAATACACACCTACAACACGAGCATCAACTTCGATTCTGTACAGCGGCGTCTTTACCTTCAACACCGACCAAAGTCGAGACACTGGGTTTTTGGTTTCATTGGGGAATAAGGAAGCAGGCTTGCCGAGGAATCAATTATCAAGGGGAGGCAGAGAGGAGCCGACCCGTTACATAATTCAACTAGGGAAAGCATTGGGACGAGGCGTTTTCATGTCAAACAAGGCAATGTTCGATTAACGAGGAGGGAGGAGGGGGTTGGGAGCAGGACAGATATCACCCGGGGTTGTCTTCTTTCCTTCCACGTTTTTTCCACCCCCCAGCATTGCGACCACGAGAGAAGAATGGAAGAAGATGACAAAGATTATTGGGTTTTTTTTTGGGGGGGGGGGGGGGGGTTTCTGCCGGTCGTTGTTTCCTCCCCCCCTCTTTCATGTCTTTTTTTTATATGATTTTTTTTTAATTATATTGCGTGGCTCTCTCCAAGCTGTACAGCTCGTGCGTAAAACGTGGACACGAACTCGGGGAGAGGGGGG
>PUHP01000873.1:0-18192 GCA_006783085.1 Colletotrichum shisoi | reverse complement strand
ATTACGCATATTGCAAAGGAAGACTTCCTCCCAGCCTTTTATAAGGCGTACGACAAGGCAATGACAACATCAAACATTCAAGCAGGCTTTAGAGCAACTGGCCTTGTCCCGTACGATCCAGAATATGTAATTTCACAGCTAGATGTGAAGCTTCATACGCCAACACCTCCAGGTTCTTCTGCTGGCTTACCACCAGCTTGGGTCCCAAAGACACCAAACAACCCAATTGAATTCGATTCACATTCTGATTTTATTACAAATCGCATTGTACGACACCAGAATAGCTCCCCAACGTCAATTATTGGGTATATGCAGCAGCTGAAGAAAGGAATTATGGTGGTTGCACACAACCAGGTTTTATTGCAGGCACAAATGACCGAGTATCAAGAGGCAAATGAGCGTATGAGCCGCCGTCGCCGTACGAAAAAAAAACAGCTTCAGAAAGGCGGAACACTTACAATCAATCAGGCAAAGGATATAAAGTCTCAAATTGATGTAACAGAGCAGTTGCAGGTAGAAACAGGTCAGAGTAGTGGTCGTGCGAGAAGGACAGAAACGCGCGCACGACGATGTGGCATCTGTGGAGAGACTGGCCATAATGCTCGCNCGTGTATGAGCCGCCGTCGCCGTACGAAAAAAAAACAGCTTCAGAAAGGCGGAACACTTACAATCAATCAGGCAAAGGATATAAAGTCTCAAATTGATGTAAGAGAGCAGTTGCAGGTAGAAACAGGTCAGAGTAGTGGTCGTGCGAGAAGGACAGAAACGCGCGCACGACGATGTGGCATCTGTGGAGAGACTGGCCATAATGCTCGCACGTGTCAAAAAGTTGAATCTACCTCTGAAGAAGAGGATTCTGAATAGTTTAAATTAATTTAAGGCGTTGTGGTTGATTTCTCTTACACATTATTGTACGGGTAGTAGAAAAGTGGCTCACTCACTTGTGTGGCTCACTCACTTGTGAACTACGTTACCTTGATTAATTGAGAGCGGTGCCCGTCGGAGGCCGTCATCGCTAATCGACTTATGATAGTATAGAAATGGGAGTCTCAAAGGGATGAAGAACGGTCTTTTTGAAACGATGTTACTGGTTAAGAATGGCGGACTTAACTCGGCCGAGAGGATGTGGGACTTCAGTCAGCGTTATTGGCAGAACTACGGAAAGGCCGATTGAATATCAGGATATCAGCATCATGAACAATGCATCCAGGTGAAGTTGCATTAGCCGGCCAAGCACCACACTGCTCGGAGCCCGAGAAACGGCAAAAATGATCTAAAATCTGTTCCGACTGGCTATACTTTTCCAACCATAAATGTCGATACAGGCTTGCATTTATTTCAGCTACACGTAAAATCGGTCCCTCGTTGCCACACGAAACTTCCCAAGTACCTACTATCTTCAAAACATCGTCATATACATTCACTCTAAAATACGATGAAGTTCCTATCGGTTTCTATCTTGGCGCTTTTGTAAACGTTCTCGGGGAAATGCCGCCGAGTTAAGGTTGGGAACGTCTGCTAACACGATTCGGTCAGTGCGAGCGGCGTGTTGGGCGACTTGCACAACTTCTGTGCCTGTGGGAAACGCCATCGTGGTGACGCAGTGGTTGGATCACACGTGGGTAACAACAAGAACGCGCTATAAAAGTCAGTATTAACCACAAGCAGTGGGCATTCAACACCGACGCCACCAAATATGCGTGCGTGAGATGCTCCTTACGCAATACCGGCTCAGAGACATGGGACAGCTGCCCTGACTGTAAGCAAGCCAGATCTACGCTTTCTGTAATCTTAATAACTCGATTATAGGCAAGATGGACACGTACTACATGGACGCTAATCTAACACCTTCGTGCTTCTCCTTCGGCTTCCATCTCGGCGGCGATGAGTTTGACTACTACTGCGGACTCAACGGATTCCAGGGCTACTGCAAGGATGCCGACTAGCACTTGATATCATATGCTGTGCCTGATTTACTTATCGTTAGTTTCTAGGCACTCCGTAGAGGAATTTTACTCGTGAGCTTGATGATGTACAATCAGTCACATTGTGGGTGTGAATGAGTCGTATTGTAGATGTAGACCTTGGAACCAGAGAGTCCGTCCGGCTACGCGAGTTATTGACAAAGGCTACTAAAACAAATCATGTAGTCTGGGCGGCCTTGGACGATTCACGACTTGCAGCGTAGGTCTTCTGGTCCAAAATGTATGGAAGTGCGCAAGCCGGAAGCCGGGCCCGAAGTAGTGCCGAGACGGCGGATCCACTGCCCCGCCATCGGATGCAACTGTCCGCCCCACTAATACCCCGCCGTCTAACTCCTGCCCCGCCTATGACTTAAGACTCCACGCTCGCAACTTCACGAGGCCACCTACAGCTCCTCAACCGTCTCGCCATCTCGTCATCGCATCAATCACCATCCCAATCCAACCCTGTCCAAATCAGCAAGATCTCACGATGGCCGAAAACCCCAGCGCGAAGCGTCAAAGATCCTCCAAGGACGTCCCTTACGAGCTCATCTACTGGCCTGGCCTACCCGGCCGAGGTGAGCACGTCCGGCTCCTACTTGAGGAGGCCGGAGCCGAGTACACCGACACGGCGCACATCGAGGGCGGCGTCAAGACAGTGCTGGCCCAGATCGATGGCAAGTACCTTGGCGACGAGCTGAACCCGCCCCCGCTGGCGCCGCCGATCCTCAAGCACGGCGACCTCGTCATCAGCCAGACGCCCAACATCCTGCTGTATCTCGGCCCCCGTCTGGGCCTCGCGCCCAAGATCTCCGGCGACGACGACGGTATCTACCACGTCAACGCGCTTGCGCTGACGGCGCTCGACGGCTTGAGCAACGAGGCGCACGACACGCACCACCCTGTCGCGACCGGGCTGTACTACGAGGACCAGAAGGAGGAGAGTAAGCGCAAGGCCAAGGATTACACCACCAACCGACTGCCCAAGTTCTTCGGCTACTTTGAGGGGGTTCTGAAGAGCAAGACCAGCGGCGAGGGACCTTGGCTCTACGGAGGATCGTTGACATATGCAGACTTGGTGCTGTTTCAGGTGCGATTTCCCCCCCCAAGGTATGAGTACGATGGATGATGCTGAGTCGTACAGTGCATCGATGGCCTCAAGTTCGCCTTCCCCAACGCTCTCAAGCGCCTCGAGGAAAGCGGCGACTACAAGGGGCTCTTCGAGCTCTATGACGCCGTCAAGGAGCGGCCAAAGATCAAGGAGTACCTCGCCAGCGACCGAAGACAAAAGTACTCTCAGGGCATCTACCGTCACTACCCGGAGTTGGATGAAGAGTGATGGAGATCAATGGACATAGCAAGGCGTCTTCTTGATCAGAGACGACTCAATGAAGACGAACCCCAAATAGAAGACTTTGCTGTGAATTACGTGTGGGAAATTGGGAGGGGCATACCAGTGCAGTCCCCATTTGTTGTCGTTGAAATCTGATGACGGTAGTCTAATGGGTTCCGCCAAAAAGATTATTCGGTTCTTATCTCTCAAACCCTCCAGAGACGTCAACTTGAAACAATGAAATCGTGGCAGGTGTTCGCTCAGCGGCTTCACCATTGCAGAATCGCACAGCCCGAAAGTCACTGGTATTCTCGCTATTAACAGCGGCTCTGAGATCATCATTTGGCAATGGCGGCCCAAGTTGTAGACTTGTGACCATGGGAAGGCCTGGATATCAAATAATGTCCGAGAGGCCTTCGACCTTGCATTAAGCGAAGACTGAAAATGGCAGCATCCCTTTTTGGCCAGACCTCTCCTGTAATACGGAGGCTGGTGGAGGAGAAAGCCAGTCGTCCGTTGAGTATTCGCCCGGTAACGCGACCAGACGCGTGCCATTTTCCCTCGCCTTCCAACGCGCTCACCTCACCCTCAAAACCGTGGCATCGGCCACAAAAACAACAATAGAGCGCGAAACTTTTCGCTCTCGCAACAGCGCAAGGTCTCTGAACAAAAGGAGCAAGACGCCCCTGTTCTCAATTCACCTGGCCAAACTCCCCTCGTCGAATCCAGACATAACGATGTCTGATGTGGACGAAGCTTTCGCTCCGCGTCGCGGCCGCCATGCCCAGCGACGCAGTCGCAGAGCCGCATTGGTAAGTATGCCCGTCCTTTCGCACGCCCGACTTGCTGCTCTCAATATCCTTCTTACCAATACGCGAATTTCTTGGCTTACTTCCTTTTCGTGAAGCTGCAGAAAGAACGCAGCTTGGCTGCTTATGATGACGACTTTGAGCCTCCCATGTCCCCGAACACCCCTCCGGCCCTCCTCGTTGATTACGGCAACGTGGAGCACCACACTACCTGGAATTACATCCAAATCCTGAGCGATGACCTCACCAGTAACCACGAGGTTACCAACCACTCTGCCCATTCGGCAGCTGACGGACACCACGGCAACGGCTCCACCGGTTACGGCTACAACAATGGCAAATACAACAGTGCTCCCACCACTGAAGATGGTCCTAGAAACTCTTTCAAGCCCATCAACGCCCAAATTTCAGGCACTGGCAACGGCAGTCTTAGCAGTGGCAGTGGCAGTTCCAGCGGCAGCGGTGGCGGTGGCAGCAGCAGCAGCAATGCCAATGCCAATGCCAGCATCGAAGCCATCAGCAGCTACCCTACCAACAGCTTCAAGCCTATCAACGGCAACGTGGCGAACAGCGGCAACATCAATGGCACTACCATAAATGTTACCAAGCTCAAGCCCATCAGTGGAAACATGGCCGGCAATGGCAGTGGCAATGGTAGTGCCAGTTATACCTTCGCCGCCTACCCCAAGCCAAAGGAGTTCCACGCTTTTGAGCCTTTGAACGCCCGAGGCCTTCTTGCTTCCGCCATTCGCCTCTCTCGCAAAGACCACTAGGATTGGATCGTCATCCGAGACCCATCGGATCCTGCTTTCCGCCAGGAATGTGTTGCTCATCTCCGAATGCTCGCCGACTTCCTCACCGAGGCCTTTGACGAAGACCCTGACCTGGAGCCCGTCATACCTCACTTAAATCGCAAACATCTCGACCAGATGGGCACCATCATAAAGGCTTTCAACTACTACTTCTTCGTCTTGGCAGCCTTTGTTGTCCTCTACACAATCAAGTTGGCTGTGGCTGCGCATGCACGTCTCATGCTTCTTGGCTGGGTTTTCAAGGTGTAGATGGGCGCCAGGACTTGCAATACCTTGCACAATACTCGGAGGCAGGACTCGAGAATGGCAAAAATGCAGCTGGGATTGGAAATGGGTCTTGCGTTTCTTGAAAGGAGGCTGGTTGGAGGAGCAGCGTCACAGAGTACGCAGGGCAAGTATGCAAGCACAAACAGAATGAAGAAGACAGAGCTGCAGTTTTATGCAATGAATCAATTGAAAAAGAAAAGTAGGTCCATGGCAATACGCGCACTCATATCAACTTCGGATTTTCGAGGAAGGAGCGGTTCCTCTCGTATAACGGTATAACGTAAGAAGGTACCCAGGGAAGGAAGGAAAAGCCGTTCGCCCTCGCATAATCCACTCTCCTGCCCATTAATCTGGTCACCCCCCCTTCCCTCTTTTATCTCCCTGAAACCAAAGAATATACCGACACCTCCCACTGAAAAGTAGAACTTCAGCCAAGACCCAGCAAAATGGCAAGTTGCCCTCTCCCTTGCGGACAGCTTGCTTTTACAAGGCGTGCTTCCTAGCATCCCTTGACACATATTGACCTTTCAATAGGAGGAAGTTGACAAAAAGAACCGCTACAAAGCGCCAATCGGAAGCGGAAGAGCCTTCGACTACTTCAACCCCAACGTGAGCTTCCCCCGCCACCCCATTGATGCCACCAGGGTCCAGGGCTCCATCGCTGACTTTCTTAACAAACCAGAAAGCGTTTATCACAGGCCACAAAGACCCCATGAAGCAGCTGGTCAAGAAAACCGAGAGACTCGGCATCTTCGAGGCCAACGAGGCACCCGAGCCTTCTTCCGGCAAAAAGGACAAAGACCATTCCAAGGGCCCGGATCGCCCTTCTGACCTCGGTTTCGTGAAACGGAGTCCTGAAGATGTCATACGCCATATCGTCCAATTCCTTTCTTGACGCGTTCATTGACTCGTATCCTCCCTAATGTGTCTCACTGCGTCAGCCACGCCGGGCTCGGTTTGCAAGAAAATGGCTGCAGTAAAGCGAAACGGCGGATCAGCGAGCGCACCGGCGAGGACAATCCCTGGTGAGATGGGCGGAATGACGATGCTGACTTCGAACTGGTTGGGAGCACGAGGCACAACTCTTGATTCGCGTTTGTCGATATCTGGGAGGGGCCAGTCGTAGAACACGATGGAAGTTGAGGAGGTGGAGACAGAGTCAAAGGTCTCCCCCGTGTCTTCCCCAAAATATCACTGGTTTGTCTCTCTACTCTCGACCTTACCTTCCACTCTAGGTCACGGTATTCCCGAGACTCTCTGGGCCGAGACAAGAGGACCACCTGACAAGTGATTTCGAATACCCACCAATTCTTAAACTCACCCAGCGCTGAATTGAAGATCTTATGAACGGGGGGCAATCCTTCGCTTTTGGCACACGGTAAAGTTCGTGATCGCAACATGTCACCGCCGGTTTACCTTGGCTGTCGGTAATCCGCAGTAATGAGCGATTCGCCTTCCGTAGAAAGCGACACTGCCGCCCCCAGGACTATGATGAGTAGCGAACCATTCCTCCCAAGAATTAGTGTGTTTACCAACGGGCACAAAGACTGAATATATGCGGGTCATCCGCAATGATCTATTTTCCAAACGATATCGCCAGTCTGGTGCTGGAGCTCCCATCACCCTCCATATTTCGACAAGATGCTGGAAGATATGGATGCACGAGCACCCGACCTTGGCGAAGAGGCTTCATTTCTCTTCTGGAGGCTGGAGATAATTACCATGCACTTCGAAGCCGACCGTAGGGTGAAAGAGGCTAAACGCCTCTCGGCCGCCGGCGAGATCGAGAATCTCCGTCGACAACTTACAAGTCGCCGGCCTGGAGCTTAAGATCGCCAACCTGCAGAAAGAGACCACCAGCACGAAGATGAAGGTGCGAGCCATCGACTGTTGGGCAGCCGGCTTGAAGCATGCGGCGCAGGCTCCCCACTTGGGGCCCTATGTCGACGACGGTAAGCCACAGGCTCCCTGAAACCCTGGACGACAAAACATTCGAGCTCGGGACATGACTGAATTTTCTGTGAGACCTTGATTCCGGGGGCCCGCTCACCAATGGCAAAGGACGGGGTTAAAGCATGTCTCAGGAGCTGTTCTAGGTAATTACCTTTCAAGTCCATCGAGAAAGTCAGACCAAGCATCCGAGGAGGTCCAAACTTGTATAGTGCACGGCACCGTTGTCGGGAAAACTTTCACGAATCTAGATCATTGGAAGGAGTCCTTCCCCAATCTTACCTCAGACTTTGTGAGGTACAAGGTGCACCAGTATTTCGTTTCCTTTTTCGCAATATCGCAAGTTGAAGGTGACCTAAACATGTCGCCGTGCAAGTCAAGTGAATCCAGACCTGTCACGATGTCTGCATCACACAACACTCCAAACTAAACAATGAAGAATTTTCAAACAGTGAATATTATGTAGAATAGTGAATGCTAGATGTATCTTACTATATTTTGCGCAAATAATGTTGTTCAAAAGCAAAAAGGAATCCACTCGGTCAGAGACAGTAGACGCAAGCTGACAGAGATATACAAGACCTCAGGAAACTCCTCTTTCTGAACACTTGCTACAAATCTCAGCTGCATCTAGCTCTTTCGGCACTTTCGGTATCCGAGCATTCCAGTAAGTTTCATCAGTACACACCGCAACACAAGGTTGTGTTGTTACGAAGGCCACTGTTGATTCCATTGCCAACAGTAACACAGGAAAGAATGGAGTCAACTATACAAGTACCGGCGACCGAGGTTCGCTTGGCCCAGATTATTACATTGACCGAGCAGATACTTCGACTTCCTATACAAACCGATTTTCCAGAGGCTGTAAGTTTGTTCCTTTCTTTAGGCTCTCCAAGGTCTTCTCAAGACATGATACACTGTCTGGCTAACAACGCTCCACCAATAAAGGAACACGACTGGCTTATTGGCCTAGCTTTGAGAAGGCTGTTGGGGGATAGAACGCGAAACATTTTCCCGATACTATTTGAAATCCAAGAGCAAGTAGAAACTTTCCGCCTGGAAATGGCGCGCGGAAACGCTCCGTACATTCCGCCGTGGATGATCGAGCAAATTACGTCCATGAAGATTCACCTCGACGCTTGGTTCACCCTGAAGTCTGGGCAAAGAATCTCTGAGAGCGTTGGACCAGGAATATCCAGTTTTTGACCGGCAACCAACAGCTTTTCAGCAGCAGACCACGGGTTTCCAGGGGCAACCGGGAGTAAAAGACTCCCAAAATGGCTGCTTCAGGCGGAATGATGGCGCTGCCTAAACCCCGCTTCATAGCTCGGGTGCTAGAATAGTGCGGTCGGTTGAGAGGGGGGCAAAGTTCAACAATTAGTCGATAGGAGGGATAATTCAACAAGCCCACTTAGTTTTAAAACCATGTCCTAGATCTTTTGGTCCAAATTGCTCACTCGGTGGTTGATTTCTTGTTGATGCCTTATAACTTCCGGCGTTCCTTTCTCAGCTAGACTCTCAACAAGTCCAGGTCATCCATAATCTACCTGTTTCTTCTACGACTCTCTTTCAGTTTGATGGAGAGGTGCAACATCCTTGTTCCAAGACAAATAGCTAGCTTGTTTCTGTAATCGAAGGGAGTTGGATGAATGGTTTGATTCAAACGGCTGCCAATGGAAACTTCTCAAAGAAGGTTCACCCTCAATCTGTTGAAAGGTGGACAGCTTGGACTACCACACGGTTCCACCAACTCAAAGGGAGAAATGTTTCGGAATATTTATCAACCCATATATCGCTCCAAATACGCTTCAGCATCTTGCAGTTGCTTGCATTATTTTCCAACTCACCCTCCACCGTTTTGTAGCTGCGTCAATTGTTCATTTCTCTTTGGACCCACAAACTACAATGAAGACCAGTAAGCCTGGGAAACAGATCAAGGAGAAAAAGGGGCCTGCTGAATCGCAGTCTCAGTCTATTAATATTGAAGTACTTTAAACAACCTCTCCGCAAGACCCCGTCCAGATCGAAGTGTCCCTTGGAGTGTTTCTTACGAGCAGACAGGACTGGCACGACGAACCCTACCCGCGCACCGCTCCAAAATGCTTCGAGATAGTCAGGATCGTGGACAGTTGCCAAAAGATTCCCGCTGACTACAAACTTCCGACCGAGGTATGAGATACGCTTTTTGAACAATTAGTCATGGCTCAGTTATCTTGTCTGTGGCAAACGCGGCTCGGCTAACAACACCTTTGCATCCAATCAAACTGCAGCCTGAATACGAATTCTACGCTGTCGTGATCGAGGAGCTGAAGGCGCAGCGAAAGGTCATGGCGCTCGATTCGGAACCCATCACGAAGAAGCTCTCCGACTTGCTCGACAGGTGGAACAGCAAGTCAGATCTTCGCTCGGATGATGAGGTCATCAATGCCGTCGCTAAAATGAAGATCTACACGGACGCTTGGGCGAAGACGATTGAGGAAATCGAGGGGCTGAAGGTTGCTGGAAGCCAGCAGCTAATTTCTTCGAAGGCAAGCAAGGCTTCACAGGTAAACAAGGCTTCGCAGGCATTCAAGAGTAAGAAGTGACAATAACGTCGTCGAAACAAGGGGCAGAATTTCTGTGAGGCTAGAACTTCGAATTATCCCAATATGAAAGAACACTTCCGAGTGCGTTCTTTTAGTGAGGGTCAATCAGACAGGCCTTATGCTTTTTGACCCATAGGATCAACCATCTTCTAGCCATCATTTGACTTTCCAGGTCCCAATACGGACTGGGATAAGCGGGATTGAAGCACATTCCGCTTGGTGCCAAAAGAGCTTGTGTCTGATGTGGTGAAACGAAATCAACAGAAACACGACGTGATTGATGAAAAACTGAGGTTCGAAGGGTGATTAAGAGTTGTGGCTAGGAAAGACAACGTCCAGTCTGACTGAATCAGTCAGCAGCCGAGGTCTGCTTTGGCTATGGGTCTTTGAGAGCAAAGTTCAAATTGAGTAAGGAGATGATGTACTTTCAACAATTTTTGGGCACCCCCTTTGACGAGAAAAGTTGAAATACCAATGGGTGATGCCTAGTAGATACGGAGGCGCAGGCGGTGTGGCCGTTTGCACTGAATCTGCCTTCACCCGCAGTTCCGCGCAGTTCACTTCAATTCCTCTTGAATACTAAAACCCCCTTTCCGAAAAACATGACGGCCCAGAATATCTCCTTGCTATTCTACAGCCAAGTCTAGCCGCCCGCGACTTAGCATCGTCACTTCCTCCGACTCGGCCTGGCCTCGCCACATTCATCAAACCCCCGGGTCAGTCAGCTCCCCAGTCGGCCCTCCCATACTCCGTTTGCCATGACGAAGAAAAAGAGCCCGCCCGGCAAGAATCAGAGGGATCGCAAGGCGGCGAAGAAAATCCGCGACGACGGCGCCGAGAAGTCGCGCCACCATGTCGAGCCGAAGAAACAAGCCCATGTGGACGAGAAAGGCAGAAAGCTTACGGTCGTCATGGGTGGAGAAACGGTTTGGTCCAATCCTCCCCCCTTTTCCCTTTCTGGTTCATTACGTTGATATTCATCTCACCATTAAATTGGAGAACGAAGCGCTAATAACGACCTGCAACAGGAAATGAGCTTTCTCTGGGAGCAGATGAAAACGACGCACGCGCTGCAAAGCAAGTCGGACAGTATCGCAAACGACGTCGAGATTCTGCGGGCGAGCCTCGCCGACTCTCAGAACGCTCAAGTTGGAGTCCAAGAAGACTTTGAGAAGCTGGAGCACGAGGCTGAAGCGCTCCAGGGTCTCATGAGAGACGCCATGTTTGAGAGACAGAAGGCGGAAGTGGCCAACCGGGGCATCCACGTTTTGGACTTCGTAAGTACCTTTCACGTCTATTATGCGTTCAGAAGGCGGTGCTGACCATCTTAGTTCCCGCTCCACGCTGTATCTACCTGCAAGATGGAAAACGACGGTATTGCGACTGGATTCGAGAATGAACTGGCCGATATTGAGGGAAAGATGAAGGATTTACGGCTCAGACTCGCCACGGATGACTGAAGGAGAAATCGAGGGTGTTGGTCTCTGAATGTTGAGCACGAATACAAACGGCAGCCTGACATTGAGACGAGCGGGTTCATTTGCAGCAATCTAATCTTTTGTGTGAAAGTGCCTGCTGCGTTTGCGCGTAACAACCACAACTGCGGCATCTTGGATCTATAGCTCTCGGAGGTGGGCAGCAGCCGCCGAAGTCATCAATAAGAACTTTCCTTGCTGTAAACAGTCCATTGAATTTTCGATTTCCCATAAAAAAACTCTAACCCCTTCAGATCTTCTTCTAGGGCTTTCGAGCGACCGTCTTGTCTCCGACAAACTCCCGTTCCACTTCGACAGAGTAGGAGGGGAGAGGTCGCAGGCCCCAGGGTGTTGAGTTGAGAGAACTGGAGATGGGCCACAGTTTCCTACAAGTGTCGAACAAGGTTATCTTTCTGTGCCCTTGCAAGACAGAGAGTATCAAGTTCCGTTACGGGCGGTTTGAGCTGCTGGATAGTGTTCTGGTAAGGAAGTAGTGGATAAGATGCCCTGAGCCGGTCCCCAGCAGGGATCTCAGCGCTGCCACAGAGACGGCTGGGGCACTTACCTTTGGCTATGCCTCTTTTGGCGTAGACGCACGGGTCGGCCCGTCGGGCACGATTGCCCGACCCGATCATTCGACGACACCTCCCATTTTTGGTATCTAGGCATCTGCCAGTGACGAGACTTAAGTTGGTCAATGTCAATCCCTGCTGTTCAAGTAGGTAGGTATATCTAATCAGGAGTCTGCATTTTAGCCACTGCTTTTCTTTCAATTCTCCTGTGTCTCAGCTTGGTCTCTGGTCTGGATCCTAGGACAGTACGCGCCATTGACGGCGCCTGGAGTTGGCTGAAAGTACGGTGGGTTGCCATCATGACAGCGTTAGGAAGGGCAGCAAATCATGCCTTGATCTTCCAGGGCTTTATTCCTCGGGTATATATGATGGTTGTTGTTAGGAGCAACTATGCTACCCAAATTACCTGTAGCAAAATTCGACATAGAGGCACTAATAAGCTTGTAAGACCACAAAAAAACATCGAGCATAGTTCAAGCTGAAATTTTCGCAATCTTTGTCACTTCATATATTTTCTCTCAGTTTTTTCCTTTTATCTAAGGCTCTTGAAAGTAATAGAAGAGCCCTGGGTGCCGACTTTCTCGTTGCACGCCTTGGATTTGGAGGTGGCGGGGTGGTTGCTTTAGGCAGCAGCCTTCTTATCCATGACTGCGATGGCATCCTTCGACTCCTATCTGAGGGTGGCAATAGTAAGCTTCTCCTCCAGAAGCCTCTCTTTGGCTGCAGCATACTCGGAAATCTCAATCTGAAGAGCATCAATGCCTGCAGCAAGTTGCTAGCTGGCAGTAACTAGAAGGAAACTGGTACCATCATTGACCTGTGTGTGCTGGTGGAAGTTGTTGGTGACCTTCACAGGATCGTAAAAAGAAAATTGGATTTTTATCACCAGTAACCGACAGAAATCAGACTGTAATTCAGGATACCAAGAAAGAGAACTTACCTTGCCCAAGTGGGTGACCTTGGTGTTCGTGCCCATCTTCTGGTTCGACTTGATCTCCATCTTTTTAATGAATCAGGACGTGTTTTAGAAAGTTCTTGGGGTCCTGAGACGGAAAAGGCTAATATCTATTGGAGTCTACCACCATAACTCCGGTAGGAGCTTTGAGAGAAACATGTGGCTGGAGATAGTACTCTCTAATGGAGAATGGTGGTGGGGGAGAGGCTGCTGAGCGCAGTGTGTGGTTTGGAGAGCTTCACGGAGAAGGAAATAAAAAGAAATGCTTAGTGCGGTGGAACACAGGGTGAAGACAATACCCAGGGAAACTACCTATCTATGTACCTAGGAAGATGACAAGCGAGCAGTACAGTTGTTGCCCTACAGTGCAAGTGGCTGCAGCATTGCTGTTCTGACTTGGAAGGAAGGTACCTAGGTAGATAAGTAACTTAGCGAAGGCAGGTGCAATTACTGGGAAATAGCGAGCGGAGGATTGTTGCGGCACAGGCCAAAAACGGCATCTGATCAGCTTGTGGTTTCCTCTAGAGGACTCTGGTGACACTTCAGGTCTGGTCTCAGAAGAATCACAAGAAATGAACCTATGTGTATTTTGGCATTGGTTACGAACGGTATCCCTGCATCTAGGCCACCTCTTTTCGTCAAGCTGCAACACGATAATCATGAATCAACTAGTCCTACACTCGAGTGTTCCGGGCTCCCTTCATCTCCGCAATTTATGCTGACTTCTCAACAGTACTTGTCAAAACCTCTCCAAATAATATGTTGAGCAGTCTGAGGACTTGTGTCAGTGTCAAGAGCGCGTCGCCCCTCAAGGTTTCTTGGCCGAATCGTCAGATACGTCCATGCACTTTCTCCTGGTCCTCAATCCACAAAACGACGTTATCATACAAAACCTCAATGTCGGCGAGGAATTTGCCGTAGCCCTCATCGATATCTTGGAGTTTCTTGGCCATTTCTCCTTCCGGCGCATTCATGCGCATGTTCCGGACCGTTGTCTGCCAGTTGTTGCCTATGATCCGCATTCCGTCAAGCTCGTCTCTGTATATGATAGCGAGGTGGTACTCCTTCAGGGTTTTGTCTGTCGTGATGACCGAAGCAATATCCATGGAGCCAAGCATGGCTACGAGCGTCTCGCACGTTGTCCTGGCTTCCTCGAGGGACTGTTCGACTGCGGGGCCCTGTTGAAGCTGTGAGTGCGCGGTCCAAGTCTCCAGAAGGGAACCCGACAGATGGAGATGGACATACGTTAGGACCAGACTGGGGCGGTTGATCCATTCTCGATCCAGCTTGTCTGTAGATTTTGACTTCTGTTGCTTGGTTTGGCTCCCTCGCGGTCGACGATGTATTGGTGTGCTGAATTTGCAGGCTTCTTTGTGGAAGTCAAAAGAGAAAACACAAGGCCAGAAAGATTGGGGCATCACTCGGGCAACAAAGACTCGAAGGCAGATCAAACGATACGTACCTGCTTGGCCAGAGAGCGGTTGTTGTGTGGAAGGAAGGTGACTAAACGCCTGCCATTATGACATTCGCATTCTTCCGAGCGCCTTCCTGAGGTTCATCAGAGTTGCAACCAAAGGTCTCGAACAAGACGCAGTTCGTAGCAACCTCCTCTTTCATTTTCACATCGAATTGCAGGCAGTAAGTGGCTAAGCTTCTGGGCCGGTAAGGACCACCAACACTGGCTGTTGAGTCGGGGCAACGGTGATAGTTCATGAATATTCGCAGCTCTTGCGTTAAACTTTGCAAGGCACTCGGAAAGCATAGAGCCTCTCCGAGACTACCGGCGGAACACCTTGGAGACAGGTCCCTCAGTTGGTACACTAGCATGTGGCTTCAACGACCACTGGTCCGACAAATTCTCCGATACTTGCAAATTCAATATCAGCTTATAGGTTTGGTTACTTCTTCTACTACGGGTCAATCCGCCAGTCCATATTACCAGAAAAAGAGTCCTTAATATCATCGACCCATTCGGTGTTCAATCAATTGCGATGACCGGCGCCACACATCCCAAACAAATGAATACGCACACCGGCGCTCATTTCTCATCTCAATTCAGCGACTCGCCATCCAACGCTCCTGCAACCCGCCAGCGGAGGCTCTGAATTTTTTCCATCTGGACTCTTAACCCATAATAATCCAGCCATTCAACTACTTCACTCGACCTTCTTACCCTAGAATCGTCAACAAAGATACAAGTTACCCACCATTGACCAACCCCTCGACCATGGCCAAAAAACACATACCCCCCGCGGACCTCCAAGACGACGCTGCGTCTCCGGTCCGCAAGAAGCGACGCATTGTCTGGCGTGACAATGACTCGGACGGCGTCAATAGTATCCGGCACCGTCGCCACCCCCGGCCGAAACCCTTCACCAAGGCCGATGCAAAAGCGTTGTATCGCCAGATGCAAGACTTTGAGAATGAGTACAAAAATGAAGGGTATGCAATCACCGGAGACACGGTAGGCATTCCACTTCCTTTCTGGGAAGCTTCCCAGTAATCCCTGTCCCCTCCTCCCGCTTCAGTAGTCATTCGTCTTTGGTCTCAGTTCCCCTTGACGCAAAACGGTACCCTCTGCGTTGGGAATCTCTAGCTAATCATATCCTCGCCAGCCCCCCAAAGACATCGATATCACAATGACTCGCGGCACTCTGCACCTTCGGCACCGCGAGATTCGCAACGCCCTCGACCGAACCTTCTCCGCCCACCCGTCCCGCGTCTTGCACCACTCATGCCGAACCTACCGTCTCCTGACCGGATACCGCGCCGCTCTGGCCCGCCACCGAGCTCTCTGGCACCACCGCAGAGAAGTCTACCGCACCATCCGCATCACCCGCGCCCTCGACCGGAAGAACGCCCGTCTCGTCGCCGACGAGGCCGCCGCCGACGCCGACACCGAGCGCGACTTCCACGACGACAAAGACCCGGCGTGCCAGCGGGTCCGTTTTGACAAGAGGCGCAAGTGGTACCGCACCGTCAAGAGGGACATGCGTCGCCGAGGCCAGTGGATCTCCAAGGAGGCGCCCGGCCCGGGCATCGAGTGGGAGCCCGTGAACGTGCACGAGGCCCCGGGCGCGCGGGTGAGGTTCTACAACCCCGTGGCTGGCGATTGGATTCTTCCGGCGCACGTCAAGAGCCAGGGAGATCTGAATGTGTATCTGAACCAGCTGGGCTTGCTCTTCAGCCCGCCCTTCCGTCGCCCGGAAACTCGGCCGTGGGCTTGAGCTGTTGTGGTTATTTCTTGTAAGAAAGAGAGTTGTTTGTCAGGTCAAATGGGATCCAGTCTCCTGTGGGACTGGGAAAACTGCTGCGAACTACACGAAGAGAGAAACAGGGGGGGAGAGGGAGCCTTGGAAATGAACGCAAACGATGTCTCGAGGTACATGTTCAACTATTCCTTGGCTACACAAAGCCAGCAGAGCGGGCCTCAAGATCCGGACCAGCCGGTTTGAGTGGACTTGAACAGATTGTTAACGAGAACTTTTAGGAAAGGGGCATCTCCCCGAGACATCATGCATCTTGGTCACCTTTTGAGTGAGCGACTTGGTTGCAAGGTCAGGATTGCATGTCGACCCACAAGAGTTAGCCCGAGTACCGCAGCTGCTCAGCATGAGATAAGGAAATGCATTGGAATATGTAATCAAGCGTCCGTCTGACAGGCCTTCGGTTGGGTTCTCCTTTTGTTCCAGGGCTTAAAAAAAAACTCTACACAAGATTGGTAATTTTTCGTTCCATTGTTGCTACGACTCGTATGTCCAGATGCCGCGGTTGAAGTCGCAGCCCCTGTTTTAGACAAGTTCTTATAAAGCGAACAGCCGCGGGAGACCAGTTCGTCCCAAGACTATCGTTCGCCGGTCATCCAACTCATAGCATTAACCAGACCTTCTCAAACTGCTAAAAAAAAAGCGTTCTACCATCCCTCACGGATTGGCCATTGTCGCCGTGATGGCACAGGCGGTCAACACCCTCGGCCTCCCGGAGTACGCCGGGCTCAAGACGTCCCAAAACGCCAGCGTCCTCACGGTGACGTTCCACAACCCGTCGTCCCCCATCAACCTGTGGAACCAGGACACCCAAGGCGGCCTGACCGACCTCGTCTCCCGCCTCCAGGGCGACAACGAGACCAAGGTCGTCCTCTTCAACAGCGACGTGCCCAAGTTCTTCGTGGCTCATCTCGACCTCGCCATGCCCGCTGTCGCTAACCGTGTGACAACCTCGGATCGAATAACTTCACAGGCTGTGTGTAAGACAAGGACCGTTGCTGACGTTGAAACAGCCGCGTTCGCCGAGAGCTTTTGGGACTCTCATCTTCAACATTTCGAGACTGCCGCAGGTCACGATCGGGGCCGTCGAGGGCCGGGCTCGCGGCGCAGGCAACGAGCTCCTCGTCTCTCTCGACGTGCGCTTCGCTACCAAGGGCGAGAGTCTCTTCGGCCAGCCCGAGGTCGGCAGCGGCCTGTTCCCCGGCGGGGGCGGCAGCCAGTTCCTTCCGGGCCTGATCGGTAGGGGGCGGGCTATGGAATACGTACTCAGCTCGAGGGACATCACGGCCGAGGACGCCGCGGCGATTGGCTGGATCAACCGCGCCATCGACACGTCGGCCGAGATGTACGGCTTCGTCGACGAGCTGGCGCGGCGCCTCAGCCTGTTCCTGCTGTCGGCCCTGAGTGGCGGAAAGCAGACCATCAACCGCGCCTCGACACCGTCGCTGGAACATGTGATTGCGGACAGTAAGGATTTCTTCGAGCAGCAGGCGCGCCCTGAGGTACAGGCTATCGGACGACGCTCAGCGAAGCTGTGCCGGAATGCATCTGCGGTGGACTTGGAACTGAACCTTCCCGATACCATCCTGCGCTTTTACGAGTAAAACTGAGCGCTCGCATCTGAGCTGTGGCCTGGGGCAGTAACTGCGACTTCAGCTTCAGAATTATAAGCATCTTCGTGTCGGCTAAGTCAAAGCACCCACTTCTGGGCCACCCCCACATTTGGGCCACCTAAAAATGAGGGCATCCCTATTAACACTACTATGTTTAATTAACTATTTCTTGCGTTTAGATGCTACTACAATACAACTTCTAGCTTTACTGGGGTTATTAAAGTCGCTAGATTTAGCTAGGATATCCTCTTTTTTACTAGCCTTGATTTGCGCCTCCTAGATGTCCTTGATGTTAGCAAACTTAGTGTTAGGGTCTAGTTAGACTACCCTCCTCTTCCTAACTGTTGAGTTGTTAATCTAGGCCTGTAGAAGCTCTAGCTTCTACTAGGTAGTTACTAGCTTATATACCTGCTTACTAAAGCCTTTTTTTACCTTCTAGAATAGAAGGCGTTAAGTAAAGGTATTATTATCTAGCTTTATAAATAGCTTTAGCTAGCTAGATAGATCCTTTATCTTCCTTAGCGTTAACTATACTACTATAGATAATATAAATACCTATCCCTCTACTTCCTAACTACTAGGCTACTCTTT
>PUHP01000872.1:526-17971 GCA_006783085.1 Colletotrichum shisoi | reverse complement strand
CCGGCGCGGGACAGGTGGGTGGCGGGCACGCGGGCGCCGGGCAAGCGGCTCCTCCACCACCGCCGCCGCCGCCGCCGCCGCCGCCGCCGCCTCCCCCGACGGGTACTCGGAGAGGGATGGAGATGGTGAGGGGCCGGATGACAATGGGCTTGAAGAGCCAGAACCCTTCCGTGCTGCCCGCGAGGACGGAGAGTGTAGCCAAGGCAACGGAGGAGCCCTTCATGATGTTGCGGGAGAGTGGCGTTGGTGATGGTGAACGAAATGCTCCGTCACCGAGCGGCCGGTGAGAAGAGAGAGAGATACCCGAGGGTGGACGGTATCACGAAGAAAAGTAAGAGATTTGGTGGTGCTTGGCCGGGCTTTAGCCTTTGGAAGGGGAAGACTCGAACTATATCAACGACGGCAGACGCAGTTCGTATCTTTGAAACCCGGCACTCTCAGATATCTCAAGGAATTCTCCTCCATGTCTGATAATACCAAACCCATGACGGACCTGGTGGTTTCGAGTTTCGAGTGGCGCCACGCATCGCATACGTCTCTCCCTTGGACAAGGAATGGCCCACACCGTAACGAGGTCTTTGCTCTCGGAGGGATATCTGTCTCTCGCTAAAGGCAGAAACCCCCTCGTGCAACCTGTAGTGCGCATCAAAATTCGTCCAAGCATCGTCTATGCAGAATGTCTGGCCGACGCAGATCCGACAGGAGAGCGTGACGCGGGCCGGCAGTAGGACGTAACTACGCACCCTTGGTGTATATTCCTCAGCTCGGTGAAACTCGTGGGCTCAAAACCGTCTAGCTTGAACAACCCTTCACGATTCACGAAGGGGTGGCACGTTTCAGTGCCTTGGGGTTTGCCTGTTCCTGGTGTGCTGCTCGCGGGGGTTGTCTATCCCTACGTTCCTCGGTGAGCGGCGTGGGGGGAAACTGTTGCGCCGACCGTTGCACTCTACGATCGTATGAGGGCTGGGCATCAAACTGTCTGGCTCTTTGAGATTCATAATCATGGTTGGTCTAGCGGTGTCTTTGATGCAACCCATGTCCTCTCTCGGCCCGTGTCCCTCCCTCGGCCCGTTGGCTCTTGTCCAACCAAGGTTGTCGTCGTGGGGCTGTGTCACGGCTCCTGATTTGAGTCGTCATCTCGTAGAATATATCCTCAAGCGAGTTAGTGTGGTTCTGGTCCTATACGAAGTCTCTTCGGCCGTTGGCATGCGGCATGCCTTGGCCATGATATTCGCTTGGCCCCCCCGCAGGCCTTGTGCATATTGCCTTGATCCCTGTGTTGCAGCAAACCCATTAGCCCAATACGGGCTACTCCTTCGGGAACGTTGCTACGACACCTAGTCATGAGTGGATGGATCCTCTGTCCCAAAGCACATTGGTGTAAGACAGAATGGATGTCTCAGGTGGGCGAGAGAGGGTTGAATTGGCCTACGAACCAACGGCTTAAGGCGAGACATGATAGAAAACAGTCTTACTACCCCGCGCTTTTGCCCAGACACTAGCTGACATGTTTCTAGGGAACTGGATCCGATGCCAACGGGCCGAGCCGTCGTCCCTTGCAAGCAAGAGGAACTAATCACAAATCGACTAACACGACTCAGAAACACATTCGAGGAACAAATGCGGGATGGCCGCTTGCTAGGCACGGGGTCCCATCATGCATACCATCACGTACCCTACTTCGGCGATTTGTGAGGCAAGCGGGCCCTTGGTTCGAATCGTGGTCCATCGACCCCTGGACTGATTATCAGGAAAGGGACTCGAAACTTTGCTCCCGTACGGGGAAAGGCGAGTGTCTCGTTGGATATGGGGTGGCCGAGACAAGACGCCGTGCAAGGGAGGATTGTTCACACCCTCGTACGCGAGTGACAGAGAAACAAACGCCAAGTAGGCGGCAGTGCCTGCGAGGGAGTTTGCGTATGCCGCGGACCCGATCACCAGAGACCAATGTTGACTTCATCCTCGAGGATGGAACCGTGAGTTCGTGAGTTTAGACAAACAACTCGTTGAAATATCCCCCTTTACAATTTTCTTATAACTAAGCAGACAACGGGCCCCCGTCTCTCTGTTTCTCCAGGCCATCTCAACAACAGGCTCTCATTTCCATTCAGACATCCTCAGCCAACAGCGCCAACATAGCTGGTTCCCGCCATACTTCTCACCAACAATATGGCGCCAGCTTCCTCCATCCTCTTCCTGCTCACCGCTGCAGGCCTCGTTGGCCAGGTGGTTACCCAGACCACTTATAATTGCCCTGGCGATGCCGGGAAGACCATCACAACGTAAGAAGCCTCCTCTCTCTCTCTCTCTCTCTCTCTCTCTCTCTCTCCGAGCCCAGAAAGCATACATGCCTCTCTCTCGAGACGACACCACCCGGACTAACATTCACAAACTTGACAACCTCCAGCGGCGGCAAGGTATACACACGTTGAAGTGCGGCGTCGGGATCGAGGGGAGACCCCTGGAGGGCAATCCTTGTCCGTCGCTCGCCGAATGCGCCACGCGATGTGCGAGCAACCGGCAGTGCGTGACCCAGCATCCACGCAGAAGGCTTCGCCTCGGATCTCCCTCCCCCGCCAGGTAGTCGGTTGTTCCTGGCGTGGTTCTTCCTTCTGGCAGACGACGGAAAGATCTTTGAGGGATCCGACGGCACCTGGTTCTACCTCCAGTGCTGCACCGGCACCGATGCTGCCGTGATCCTCGACTACAGTCTACAAGACGACGACCAGCCAGAAGGAGTGCTCCGAGGAGTGCGTCAAGGACAAGAAGTGCAAGAGGTGAGGGGGTTATCCAACCGAAGATGAAGGGGGTTGATGGGTGTGTGTGTTTGTATACTAAACCCACGACATCAGCTTCATGTACATCCCGACTCTGGCTCCCTCGACCGCGGCCCAGGCGAACTGCAGACTGTACGCCAACGGCAACTTCTCCAACTCCAAGGCAGAAGGGGGCTCACTCCGCCTTCGTCCCCGATCCTCCCACCAAGGAGCCCGTCATCTCAGACGCCAAGCTGTGCTCGACAGAGTGCCCCGAGGTCAGATGGCCAGCTGTTTGTGACGCCCACAGGCCAGGCGAGCAGACACACAAGGCGTCACCACGAGCTGCGATGTGACCCTCCGGCAGGAGGCGAGTTGAGTTACCAACTGACCTCTCGCCCCCCATCTCCCCCCTTCACAGAACTACCAGATCTCGTGCAAGAAGCGCCACGGCACCTCGTACCTCAAGATCGACCGCCGCGGCTCCTTCGAGGCCTGCACGACGGCCTGCGCCGCCATGCCAGCCTGCCACAGCGCCGAGTTCGAGCCGCGGACCAACAAGTGCTTCTACAGCAACAACCACAACGCGCCCGCCATCGACGCCGAGGCCTTTATCAGCGCCCACTCGCTCGGGTGCTCCGGCGCCTGCTCCGGTTGCAGTGCGGCCCCGCGCGAAACAGCGGGCAGAAGCCCTCCTTCGGCCAGTCCGAGGAATGCCACGCCATCGTGCCCCTCGATCGCAGCCTGCGCCGACAATAGCACGCTCCAGCAGCAGTAGACGGCCGGGGCGCATGGGACCCGGCCTAGAGACTTACATGGGGGATCATGGCTTCCTTGCTCGTTTTCGGCCGAGGGCCGACAGAGTTTGTGTGCCTCCTTAAGCACCTCACGGAGAATAACTCGCCTCCGTGGGGTTCAGGGTCTCTTTTCTTATCGCAAGAGTCGTTGCATGGAGGGGGAACCCCAGGCCGGGGCAGGTTGAAGATAGCCTTATTAAAGTGGCTTGAACCTAGACCGAGGATCCATGCTTCGTTAGAGAAGCCATTGACTGAAAAAGAGGCATTTACGTTATCGTTTTCCCACCTGTTACGTGTGTGTGCTGATACACAAAAAAGAAACCCCCCCCCCCCCCCGTGGCAAGTGGGTTCCGTTTGTGTAAAGAGAGTTTATCGGCTAAGTACTCGGCTGAAATAAATGTCTATTTTACTTTATTTTGTCCTTTATCTTTCCGCGTTCGCCATGGGTTTCTTTCGGAGATTCCTGATCCTGGTCCTCACTGGCCTTGTGTTACCATCAGTCATCGAACGCTGTCAAAAGAAGCATCGTCGATATGGTGAGACGTGACAGTACTTGGACCACCACCACCACCACCACCACCACCACCACATCATCAATGCCGTGTCTCATTGCCGTGCCAAGTGCCTAGTAACACCTTCGTTGAGCACGCAGTACCGATGTCCTACAACGCGAGAGGATAACCCCACCGTCACTGGTCCGTAATTATCCTTTCTTTTCCCACCAAAAGACCCGGTGGCTTGTCTTCTGCAAGTGGTGAGAGTGAGTGATTGACCACCACCGGTATCACGATTTCTCGTCTAGCACGCCAAAACCAAGCTACCAGGAAAACGATGGATGGAATTATGACTGTATCTGTACCGTTATGTTGTATACGTGACCAATCCATCCATGAGAATCACCAAGACTTGACGAACCACTCGGAGATGGAGGGAACTTGCCCTCATCGTAAACTGTACTGCCCACAGAGTAAGAATGGGTCTTGTTCATTTTGTTCGAATTAGGAATACAATTCTGCGGCTCCAGCCTAAGGGGGGAGTGTCGCAGTGCTTTGTTTTTACAAGCTGGCCGTTGGTGTGATGTTCTGTCATGATTGTTGCCATCGTCAACGCCATCCATCCATCCCTCCCCGACCCTGCAACCGAGTGACCTGACTCTAGTTGCTGCATTTCGATCCTACTTCCCCCCCGCTGGCATCCTGGAGGACTACGGTGGTCATGGCTTGTATGCACGCTTCCTTGAATTCCTTGCCGCCAAACCCAGAGACGTATCGCACCCGGCCCCCATCCTTCGGCGCAATTGTCGCACAAACCTAATCCCCGGAATAATTAACATGAAAGCTTATGTGAGACGGGGGGAAGATAGGAGATGTCCTCAGATTGGGGAGAGATAGAGAGAGAGAGAGAGAGAGAGAGAGAGAGACAGAGAGAGGGGTAACTTACATGGAACAGCATTGTGGTATTGACGCTTTCCGGACTGTCCTTTTCAAAGATTTTCATCGTCGTCCGGTAGATTTCGCATGCCTTATCAGTCAGGCTTCTGTGGGAGAACTTATTCCAAATGCAGTAGCACTTTGCGTGTTCGTTTGCGAGAGCACTATTCGCTGTCAGAGGCCAACCGCTCTCCCAAGCAAGGAGGGAGGGTGTCGGGGTCGACGCGACGGCAGACTTACAAAGGAAAGGAAAAGAGTGCCAATGAGAGGCAGAAGTACAGCAGTCTCGGCAACATTGTTCCTTCACTCCCAAGGACCCGGCCTTTTTGGTTTGATGAGGAAGAGACAAGTCTCGTGTGTGAGAGCGAGCGAGGGCGATGAGAGTCTGGAACGTACGTTGAAGAGTAAAAGGGCAGGATGCCGTCATGCTGATCGCGGACGGCAGGCCTGGGCCATACTTATCTACTGTCCATTCCACGTCCCCCTCGAGCGCGCGTACGGGCCCAGTCCAGGCCGTGGTTCGGTTTGATTACAATCTCCGTACCTGTACGCGGAGTCTCGGAATGGGATGGCCCCTGACGCGGCCAAGTCGGCAGGGGAAATAAACTAACGCCCTGCCGGGGATCACGGCTTCTCCAAAATTGTCAATCCTGCAGATGCCCCGGCCGGAGAGCAGACTGATTCGTGCTCCCGTCGTGTTCGACACGCCACCCCAGACCAGTGTTATCGTCGGCATGTGGCCTTACGATGCTACGTAACCTCGATCAAGAGACGTGGGGTAAAGGACGGGAAGATGACCGTTCGTCGTCGTTCGAAGGACCCCTGCGGAAGAGAGATAAGAAGCATTCATTCCCCGGTGGGGCGTGTGGCTCGTCGGTGCGTGGCCGAAGCTCAACGCGTTGCTGCGCGAGTCAACACTAACCGACTTGGGCCGAATAGCCCCGCCGATCATAACGATCCAGCTGTTTGATATAGAAGAAATAGATGATACGTCGCACCCACACGTCGCCTTTTACGCCGGTGCCAACATTGATCGACACGTCACACGACCCGGTCATGACGATAGCAAGACCCGATGTCATCAAGACAATCAAGACAATCTGCGGAACAGTTGTCGCCGTCAGTTGGGGCCCATAAAGGTCAAGCGATAGCAAGCCCCGACGATTGTTCCGCAGATTGTCTTGATTGTCTTGATGACATCGGGGCTTGCTATCGTCATGACCGGGTCGTGTGACACGCCGAGGCAGCTGGGCCATCCCGCCCACGGGAACGGGACTCGTAACATTTTCCAATCATGAGCCGACGCCAGCCTCGCTTGGCTGTTCCCATCAGCTGCTAGCTAGCTGGCTGCCTCCAGAAACGGGAATGACTGGAGCAGGGCGTTCGTTATAGGGTGAGCGATTACAAACATCGTGGCGCAAGAGGAGGATCAGAGCCAGAAAACAAAGCTTATTGCTAAAGTCGGAAATGGGATACGTACGACGCAAACAGGAAACCAATTAGCCTAATCTATTCATCCGTATATTGATTATTGATTTATAGTTGAATCGAGAGGTAAGTATAGGAGATGTAAATAAAGTGACATAAAAAAAAAAAGGAGCGATTTAAATGGGTGACAAAGATGAGTGACGAGAATGAAGGGGTGAGAATGAGAAACAAAAATGAGAAAAATGGAAACGAGACATGAAAAAATATCATCTAAAAAAACGAAATGTGAAACCACAACGTGACAACAAGAAACAAAAACATAAGACAAAAGTTCATGAGATAAAATGTGTTTCCAGCTGCTTGCTGGATAGTAAGCGGTGTGTTGACTTTGAAACCTCGGATCTTGACAAAAACAACCGCCGTGAACTACCACGACAACCTGATGATGGGAGAAATTGACCCCTTAGTTTACATGAATTGATGATCCAACCCTCAGAAAATGATAACCTCTTGATGTTTTGAACCCCCGTTTTCGCAGACAGTTGACCATGGTTACCGTCTCAGCCAACTGTGAACCATACATCCAAAAGCAACCCGGACCTATTTTGCTGTCAAACTCCTGTGTAAAAGCTTTGCTGACGAGGCAGGCAAAGAGAACACTCACATTCCGGCCGAGTTGTCTTGAACACACTTGCCCAGGGGCTCCCCACTGAAATCGTGGTCTTTGAACAGGAACGCTCCCCAGCCCTCCCAACCAGTAACGACTTTCTCCTTGGGCAACGTTTTGCAACTGCTGGGGTCGATGCCGATGCGGAACTTGAACGGCTGCGTGTCGGCACCAAAGGTGACGTTCGTAAGGGCTTGGAGGTTGCCGCTGGAGTCCTTCCAGGTCTCGACGCTACACTTCGTGCCTGGAAATAACGGGCCAGTGAGACCGCACTTCACGACCCCCGCGGGCTCGTCCCAGTAGAGCCACAGCCAGTTGTTTTCGGCCCAGTAGTCACTCCAGCAGCAGCTGTCGGCTACCGCATAGGTGATGTATACCGAGGAGGCGAGTAGATGAATGAAAGGGGTAGATCGCATGATGAGAGATTGAATGGTTTTTTTTTTGTTTTTTTTTTTTTTTGCAACAGGAAGTCTGGACGGGGCTTTCAGGATGGGACTTGTGCGGTGGTGTCTGATTCTTTGTAGATGCTAGACCGCGCAACACGCTGACCGACTCCTACCAGCGCCGGGAAGAGATGAAGGAAATGGGATGAACATGTTCCGGATGGGGAGCGGTCGTAAAAGAATAAGGTTGACCAAGGGACGTTTTAGCTAGAGCCACGGCAACCAATTACAGCGTTATCATGTCCCAGAACGTGAGGGAGAGTAATCAACCCCCTTCCTATCTCCCCCCCTCCCCCCTGCCCTTGTATCCATCCGGCCCTTATCCGAGCGAAGACGAACAAGGCCTCCCCAACCCAGAGGTATACGTTGTTGAGTTATGGGACTTTCTTCGTATGCAATATATCTCAGGTACACTGCCTTTCCCAAACCCGAAAGTTGCTTGCCGATCCCATTGCGGCACTGATTCATGCCTTGTGTCGACACGGCACGAGGAGTCGGGATGATACCTGGAGAAAGGCCCTTCATCAAACCTTGTTTCCTGTGTGCCCGTCCGTAAACTCAGGCACCCCTTGCAAGCCGATGTCATGCGACCGCGCTCCTTAACTGGAACGGCGACCGGAGGACCGTCGTTGACAATGCAAAGACCGGAGTTTGTCCGCGTTCCCAATAACTACGCCCTGGAGTCTCTTGCTGTTTCCGCCGCCGAGCTGTTGGGATCCGAGCCTGGCAAAGTCTGAACTTCACTTCCGCTCGTTTCTTCTTCTTATTCTTCCTTTTTGGGACTGCAGCTTCTCACAAGCGCGGTTAATCAATAATGATCCTCTGGAATCTCCTCACTCTCTTCTCTCTGGCGGCCGATGCGTCGCCGGTTGCGCTCGTTGAGCCCGGCGGGAGCGGAGGAGAGGAGTCGCAGGCGTTGGCGCTTCGCCAAGTCACCGTCGACAAATGTTCTCCCTCCTCGCCAGATGGGTATGGCGTCAACCACCGCAGCGAAGGGGAAAAATCCCTTTCTCATTCGTCAACTTTGCTGACTGTGATTTTCGAATCAATTGAAACAGAATCCAGCCGGAATGCTGGCAGGTCTTGGAAGTGAACAACCACCTGAACGTATGTTTTGGAGATCCCCGACCCTCCCTCCCTGGGAATGGTTTTTTCTTTTTTTCTTTTTTCCCTGCTCTAACAACGCTTCCAGGACTGGTGGTCCAAGAACTCTGAAAGGTGCAAAAAGGCAAACAAAGGGTTTTCCCAATGCTACTTGGACACGGCGGTATGAAAAGGCGCCCTTTGTCAAAACTATCAAAAGTCTATCTTGTTTCTGACTTGGCTTGGGCCGCAGGGGCTGATCACATGGAGTTGCGACTTCATCTCCCTCAACGGGTGTACTCCGCCACCCAGCGGGCGAGACGACGAGTACGCCTCTTATCAGGAGTTCTATGTGAGCACTGTCCTCCTCCTTTGCGCACTACGGGTAGTCACTAACTGTGGACCAAGGTCATCTGGAACATTTACAGTCAGCTTGTACCGAAATGTCGTCTTCTCTGAGAACAAAAACGCTAACGACTGTTCCTATCCTAGCGATCAATCTCTTCTGGACCAACTATCACCAGGCGCTTATGCAAGGCCAGGCAACTGCCATGTATGTATCCCCCCCCCCCTCCCTGTCCAGCACTACCTCAACACGATCTAACACGTCGGGATAGCGGTGCGGTGGCCGAGATTGTCAAAATCGTTGCCCCTCCAAAGACCAAGAATGCCAGGACGCCACTCTTTGCTCCCATCTGGGCCGTCACAACTGGCCAGCTAGCTGTGAGTAAAAGCCCCCATCGCCCCAAGACCACAGGAGGAGGACTCTGACGCTCGTGGCCACCAAGGTGCTATTCCCTCCCCTCGGCGCTTATGTGTATACGAGCATGGCTCTCGCTTCTGTCGCTGGCGTTCTCGGCGGTGGTGCTGCTCTGGCCAACCTGTTGTTCCCCGCAAGGGATGTTAACCCAGTTCCATGGGAAGGGATTTCGGCCGCCTTGTCCGAGAACGTGAACGAGTACCAAAAAAACGTCGGGGTGGCTTTGAATGCGATCCAAACCGACTTTGATAAGTTCTACGCCATGACTTCGAACGGCGGCTTCAGCCAAGTATGTTGGGGAAAATATTTGTCCCCGAGTCGGTGGACAGGCGCACACTGACTGAGACATGCCGCAGAAATTCAGGACAAATCTCCCGGAAAATACCGACTTCATGTATCACAACCTTCTCAGGTGGACTCTCAACGAGGCGCTGCAGGAGATGGAATACTTTGTTGTGAAGAAGTGAGTCTAACCCGCTCGCCAAGTCGTCCTTTTTTTTTACTTTCTTCCCTCTCTACACCACCAGCTAAACAATAGTGCGCAGCCCCGGCGTTGATCCGCGCAAGATCCCGATCGATCCTTATGACTGTAGTAAACTGGACCAATTCAATACTTGTGGCCCGATTTGGTACGACGGTAAAGATTCCTACGGACTTGCCAGAGCCAACGGTATGTTCCCCGAGCCGCACACGCATCTCCTCGTTTGTTAAGCCAGTCTGACACGGTTGTAAAGACATCGGCATGGACCGCATGAAGACGATCTTGGACGTCGCCTTTGCGAAGAACTGGACCACGCCGCAAGAGCTGTACATTGATACGCAGGCGTGCCGCGGGAAGAACGGCTCCGAGGCGTTTGATGTCAAGGACCTGACGCTCAGCTGCGTGGTAAGTGGCCTTCCCGCGTACCGACTGACGTATTTCCTGTCGCGCGGCTTTACTGGGACTATGCGGCTGACGAAACCTCGACCCTTAGTCCAACCTCCCCGTGTGCGAGTTCAACTTCGACTACAATCCGTTTGAGGTAATGGATAGCCGGAAGAACCCACCGCAGTTCACGAATTGCCCGAACATGAGGGGGTACGGTACTCCCGCTTCTCCGAGCAACGAAGCTGGGGTTCCACTCACGTACCTGGGTCCCTTTTTGGTGAGTGAATTCATTTCTTTAGTTTCGGAGGGGTTACGAGCGGTATTAATGCAATATCAACACCAGATGGTCGACGTGATCTACAACGAGAAGCAGAGCTGAGTCAAGATGTATCGCGGCGGGGCTACCGGATTGGAACATGTCTGACGAGGCTTTCGGTGTTGTATGATAAGCAGAAAGGACAACGACTCGGTCAACGATGTCGAATCATCTTGGAACTTTGGGAAACCCACGAGCGGCTGTGTGGGAAGTATGGTAGCAGTCGGAAACTGCATGGAACTGGGACCCGGTGCCCGCTTGTATTCAAAGACAGAATCCCTAAAAAAACAAAAACAGTTAACCAAACGAAACGACTCGGAACACCTCTTGAACAGATAGTTTACTAATGGTACTGCGACTGCCTTTGATTCTTTGGAACCGCGGTGTGTTGATGCGTTGACCCAAGATGGCCTGCGTCGCTAGTCGTGCAACTTCGGTTCAAGATGATGAGCGTTGGATTGCTGCGTATGATCTCTGCGGGTGATTGGGTGGTTTAGAACCGAGCTGTGACGATGGGGGTGTAACAGGGAGTGAGTGGTGCGTAGAGCATCCGAGCTTTTGCAGCTGCGTGGCTACAGAAATGGGCTGTAAGTCAAACGCTATTCAACGCAAGAATTGGTACAAGAAACCGTCGAATTGGGTTGCTTCCTCAGGATCAGCTCGGGGGAGGAAGTCTTCCAAGATAGACAAGCTCTTTTCATGATGTTTAACCTGTGAAGTATGACATTAATTTATGAACATAATATAAAACCGAGAATATTGTCGGAACTTGCATCACACTTCTACTCCAGTGGAGGTTGATTGGATACGGAGACCTTCGGCTTTCCTTTATGATTGGTTGTTTTCGCACCTAGAAAACATCCCAACTGGAACACGTAGTTACAAGATGACTTGAGGCTTGGTCTAGCAATCCGGGCTGCGTCCCAACTTGATATGCAGCCATCTCTTGGAGAAAGGACACAACTCCTCTGAAGCCAGTTCCAAGCACTCTACACAATTCCCCACAACTTGATTGTGCAGCAGGGTTCGTCTCTTGTAGAGCTAAGGACGCTGAGCGGCATTCCTGGAACCACAACATCGAAACATGGGAAGCGTTATAGTTAGCTTATCCACTAATGTCGGCACTGAACCTACTTGCAATTGCAGCCTGATGATTAGCAAGAGAGCCATCCATTTTACCCTCACCCATCAGGTGGTTTCAAGGACCCAGAGAATACAACAACACTATTCAAGGTAGGCCAAGTCAAAAGACTAAACAGAAGTATGACTTTTGTCTTGTTTTCCGTCTCATACGGCGGCGGGCCATCCGCTTCCGGCTCCATATTTTGAGTTAGTTTCCATATTTTGAGTTAGTTTAAACAAAACTCCAACAACACATCCCGCGGCCCCTACGGCAGCCTGCAGGGACGACTCCGCCAAGACAGGTTTTTTAGAGTAGAATACTCCAAAAGGGCCACAATTCGTTAATACAACCACACCACTATACAAAAGGGATTTCTTTTTTAAGCATTTAACGTAATATGTAATTATACTATAATAAATTTTTAGCAAAGCCCTATACACAAAAGTAAGACAATATACAAAATCATATAAGCCTATACAGTATTAATCCTTCTTTCTACATCTTATTAATCTCTAGTTACATTATTTCAAAATAGTATATAATTACCTAAAAAAACACATAACAAATCACCTTACTACCAGGTTTAAATAGAAGTGGTTAACTTACGCATTTTGTTCTTAGGATCTTTCTAGCCTTAATAAAGTCCTAGACAAACCTATAATTAACCTTATAGCTAACAACAAATCCAACGCTATTCCCTCCAAGTTATCTACCTTAATTAAGGAAGAGTTAACTTACGTACCTATAGCTATTAACTTCCTTTAGGCTACTTAAGAGAGCTTACAACAACGTAAAACCAGTATCTAATAGACAAAAAAACCTACAAAGAACTCCCCTACTATCCTAATTAGTAGTAATCTTTAGCTTACCTTATACTATAAAACAGATATTAATAGTATCCCTATTAATACATACGTACGTGTAGTATCGCCTAAGAAGTTTTCTAGAAACTCCTCTTTTTTCTTAACAACAAAGTATACGTTATACTTAGATATAATACATACAGTACTATCAAAGTTCACTACAGAACAACACTTTCTTAATTGCAAGTAGAAAGCTATACCTGTTAACCTAAAGAACCCTACTAATATCTACAAATACTAAAGCGCTGCGTACAAAGCTAATACTATTAGTTTATTATTTAACAAAGCCTTAATTCTTCCTAAAAAGGATATATACCTACTATCTCTTGTGTTATTAATACGTATAGAAGCACCTAAGACTGCGTTAGAGGTCTTAAAAAAGCAACGTATAGCAAAGAAGACTATACTTATTAACAAAGTCGTATAGGAGCCTAATAACAATCCTATATCTACACAGTTAAAAACAGGGGCTAAGCAAAAGCCTACCCTTAAGGCAAAGGAAGTAATAGGGTATACTAAAATGCAGGCTACTCTACACAAGCAGAAGTACTCACAGGTTGCTAAGGATAAGGGTATAGTTAAGGAGGAAAATAGTGCAGTTAAGAAAGAGATTTCTATAGCTATAAAGGAGGATGTAGATATTAAGAAGTAGCATACAGACTTCTACTCTATTCTTTAACGTCTAGACTACCTACTTCAGTATATAAAAGTTCATCAACATTAATCCTAGCTTCTTACAACCTTTACTTAATCCAATCAACTCCCCCTATCTACCTTCTAAGTAGTGTAATCTCTAGCTAACTTCCTAACCTTTAATGCTAATCTAGGTAGTGCCGTAAGTACTTATACGCCTTAGCCTAGGGGTATTAATCCCCTTTAAAGCAGGTTACTACTATAAAGGTATTTACTCCTTTAAGCAGCTACCTACATAATAAGTACATCTTAGGTAGTAAATAGCTGTTTAGGACTTCTTTATTATACTCTAATACGTTAAGCATAGCTTAGACCTTTAAAGAGTTAAATAAAGAAGTATAATCCTATGTAGACTCCTTATTAAAATTGTAGTAAAGCTGCTATAGTTACCTAGAAATAACATTTAGCCTGCTTTTTTATACGCAAATTTAATAGTTATTCCATACATTAACAAAGTTCTTAAAGTCCTAGCAGATTAAGGGTATAAAAATGAATAATATTACAACCTTATTAGCAAGACTATTTAGGTTAAATAGCCTAAGCTATTATATGTAACTAAAGTATTCCTTAAGTAAGCAATTAGTAAAATACTACAAAGTTATATAGCAAAATGTAAATACATACACGCTATTATGCTAATAATCCCTAACACAGTCGCCCCCACCAGCTTTTAATCTTAATGTTATAGATACTTTTACTAAAAATTTAATAGTTACAAAACTTAATAAGGATATCTTAGTCTAGTACTTAAGGGTTCTTTTTAGTACAGTCTTATAAGAGAAAGTAGTAGCCTCCAGCTACTAATACAGTCTTAACGCTATAGTCTAATTAAATCTTTAATAGCATAACCTTTCGCTTAAAGATAACATAAAGGTATTATAGCAGTATAGCTCTAGTAGTATATACTTTAACCCCTACGTAAAACTACATAATATACCAAAAGTAGGTATTAATACCTACGTATATCTTAAAGCCCTACAAAAGCAGCTTATTATACGCATTAATTAACTAAATATAATTAGGCCTAGGCGTTATATACCCTTTCCGACAGTATTGTAGCTCTTAGAGACGGTTTTATACTTTATCTACAAAGACTTTGCAGTAGGCTTTATATACAGCATTGCAGCTAATTACATAGCCTTGTTATTGCATACAGGTACAAAGAAACTCGCAGCTAAAGCTACAGACTGCGCGGGCGCTATCCTCAGCTATACAAAAGTATTAGACTACCTTACTATATACTACAGTAAGTTACTCTTATAACTATTGTCGCTAAAGTTTATAGCATTGTTAAATATTAATAAGACTGTTTTGTAAGATCTAATACCCTTTATTCTATAAGGTGCTAAGTATATAACTATTGGTAAGCTGTTAGTTAAAAAATAACTTAAAAATACAGTAGAGTAAGGCATTAGAAAAGGTTATTTAGATCTCTTAGCAAAGGTCCTATTTTTAAAGTTATCACTTAAGGGTTTAAAGAGATATTTAAATAGATTCAGATTTGTATAGAAAGGTAACAATTACAAAGTATTTCCAACCAGCTTCAAACTTATTAGTAATTTACTAGCAAAAGGGCTCAAGGTTAATTAACAGACAAAGCATTTTATATAATTTTTTTACAAATATGTACAAAAGTATGTAGAATAGTATAATTAGGTATTTAAAAACCTAAAAAACTTAAAAGCAGGGCGGATCTATAAACTTCCTTACGTAAGTATAAAGAAGTACCTATACTTAAAACTAACTATCCTAAAACACCTAATTATATATCTTTTTGTAGGGTCTTATATACCCCTAAACGCTTCTATGTGTTACCTAACTTCCCTACACATTTCTGTACAACCCTGACCGATCCCGTACAGCCCCAAAACGCTAAGCCTAAAAATAACATTAAAGTTGCTAATACATATAATTCTGTATGCAATTACAAGATTAATTGCTTATCTTAGAATTAGGCTTAAGAATCTTAATAATCTTAGATAGATCTATAGGAATATATAAGTACTAGTATAAAGTAAGTATATAACTATATATTTACATACTATAAGCAATATTATTAAGCTTATCTACAAGGTTAATTATAGCCTTACCTAGAAGGCGCAGCTGGTTAGGATAAATGCTATAGATTATTATAAGAAAGTCTACTTCTGCACAAGATATCTTAAGCTTGCGCGGGGTTGTAAGGCGTAGAGTACTAGTACGCTTTCCCTCTTTATCTTATACAGTTAGCTATATAACTCCTACAGATATATATAGCTCTATAAGGTACTTACAAAAGAAGTACTTACTTACACTACTATTATAGTAATAGTTACTACACGCACCGCTCTATACAAGCTAGATATAGTCTATAAAGGGACTATTACCCTTTATATAGTTAGCGCAGGTAGCTACACCCTCCTTTACAGTTCTATACACATAAATAAGAACTACCTTAGCGTTCTACAAACGCTTAGGATTAAGCGTATAGAAGCATATAGCTCCGTTACTAACCTAGGAGCAAAGCTTAACTATGTTCTTAGCCTAGATACTATATAAGATAATATATAGTTCCTATATAGGACTATATAAATAGCTTACCTTCTCCTTAGTCTTAGTTAAGTAGGTAAGAGTAGTAAAGCTAGCGTTCTTAACTACAACTAGTTATATATACTAGTATAGACCTATATAAGGTTATATATATATAAATATACTATATAGCGTAAATATAGTAATAAGCTTAGTATTAGTAGGGAACGCTAAAAGCGTAGTAGAAACGTTATTTCCCTTAGGAAGGCTTATAAAGGTAATCTTATCTAGGATAAGGCTTATAGTAACGTATAGAACTATAGGCTAATATACTATAGTATATTGTAGTATATAAAGTTATAAGGAGTTGTAGGTAATTTACGTAGAAAGGATTGCTTATGTATATATAACGCTAGGTACGTATAGTAGTATACTAAATCTTATAGAAGTTAGCAAAACTACAAAAAAAAAATTCTAGGAAGGTAGGTAGGTATGGCTATGTAACTACCTACGCCTACCTAACTATACAAAAACCGCAATTTCATAAGATTTACCTAATGTAAATATTACTAATTACTACTATATACTACGTAATTATAATATAATCATAAAAAAGGTATTATTAAAATTACCTTTACTTAGTAATATAAGATATTATATTAGTTTTAGGGTAAATATAGAGGATTTTGCTGTTTTAAGGGTGAAAGTTAGGGTTACTTACAAAAAGTTAAAAAGGCGTAGAGAAAAAAAGAAAAAGAAAACAGGACCTTACTAAAAGGAAAGTAATTATAGTAGGTGCGCACAGCCTACTTTAGTACCTACCCTATTAGTAGCCAATTAAAATAGAAGGTGCTAGTAATATCTACAATCTCGTATAGACTAAAACAGAAAAAGGCAACCGCGACAGGAGGGGTAGGCATAGTGTCACTTCTGTTTTGGCGGAGTCGTCCCTGCAGGCTGCCGTAGCCCCCTCCCTACCTGGAGAAATACGTAGCGATCCACCTGTCCAGACCGCGGGGAAATGGTTTGAGTTTTCACCATCGCGAATACAACCTTGCCGCCATTACCACCTTGAAGATTTAACCCACCGACGGCTGCTGCAGTGTTGCCCCATACTTTGAACTATGAGCTACGAAACCCTCTGCGCCAATCACAGAGGTTCCATTGCTAAGGGGGTGCTACTCGACAGACTTGCCGAAGCTCTTTTGACTTTTGAGTCTTCTCTTCAGGTCCTACAGGTATGAAGCGGCCGAAGGGTCCATTCCACAGGACAAAAGCGGCCGTTTCCGAG
Organism: Colletotrichum shisoi; assembly: GCA_006783085.1. Taxonomy (NCBI): domain Eukaryota; kingdom Fungi; phylum Ascomycota; class Sordariomycetes; order Glomerellales; family Glomerellaceae; genus Colletotrichum; species Colletotrichum shisoi. Next base: position 945 of record PUHP01000872.1, on the reverse strand, counting down.
CCGACGGCATCTACGTGAGACGGGCCTCTGAGCCTGTCCCAATATGAGGCCGACGTCAATGGTCTACACAGCCACTCGAACAATCTTGCTCCGCTCTCTCTTCGTCCGATAGGTCAGGTGATTGATATCCGGCCTTCACCTCTTCGTCTTCGATGCGGTAAAGAGGCTCTCGTTTCCGCTTGTTCACCACACTGCGAGTAAGCGGGTGGTGACGAATGGTGACGAATGGTCAGACACGGGTAGCTGCCAACTGATAAAACGGGTTCTCGAACTGCTGTCACGATGCCGGATCAGAGCGCCGACGAGTCTTCGCCCGCTGTCGACCTGGGTTCCTCAGGGTGTTCCTTTGTTCGGCAAACAGTGGTGACCGAACCCCTGAGTGAGCCTAATCGACTGGCGGGCCCCCCCCCCCCCCCCCC